>QVNZ01027606.1:0-17009 GCA_014825645.1 Pseudomyrmex dendroicus
CGACTTGCGTTTAATGTAGAACGGCCTTTGAGTTCCACTTTTGTGGAAATACGGCTAAAACCAGCGGCTGAAACCGTCGTAAAAAACTATAATGGCATGGCCGCTCTCAGGCTTCTCTCTGGTATTACATATATGGGAACCATACTGCAACAAACTAACCAAACCTCTTTGCTTACTCTCATTTTAACGTGATTTTAACCATACGAAGAACGCGTGATATACATATGCATACGTATCTCCTTGTCTTACTTCGCCGTTTTCATGTCGTGTGATAAGCAGTGATTTTCCACGTTTTCCAATTTGACGACAGAAAGAAAAGAAAAAATCTCTGGAAGACAAAATCGAGAAAACGTGACTGCTATGGATCAGAGCAAGATTGACAATATCCGAAATTTTTAAAACTCACGTGAGAAATGCAGAATATGTGGTATATAACAGTACGATGACATATAGATGTCAACATCATACAGAGTACTTATATTTTTCTGACTGTTATCATGGGATCGAGATTAAGGCAAGTATGTCCCTGTTGAATCTACCGATTTCTCCGATAAAAGATAGCAACAGAAGCGTGGTCTGCCGTTTTTGCGTTGTATTCGGCTAGTTTCGCAATACCAAGAGTGAAGTGTACTTTTTAATAGGAAACACGTTGAATAATTTTATGCATTTTATTCTCTAGAAGAACATCTACGGAATTGTTACAAAAAAACAGTATTATCAATAAATCGTCTCTGAAATCTTTTGAAATCTTTTTTGATTCTTATTCTTAAATTGTGTAAACATTGGACTTCAATATTTTCAGGGAAAATGTCAAACAACTTTTTGAATGTTTCTGTGAGATAGCTGCTCCAGTAGGAGAGAAGCCAGCCTGGATACTTCAAAAATACCCCAACACTTTTTTAGATGAGGAAATACTTAAGTCTGTTCCTAAATTCACGTACCCTTGCGATTTTGAAAAGTAAATATATAATGTTAACAATAGTAATATTATTAAACTATGGTTTTATGTATCTTTTTTATTACATTATTGTTTTTGTATTATTTTCAGTGTATTGGTACAACATTTCTCATTTGTGCTCACTAGTATAGATTCAAAATGGACCTTTGGATTTTGCCGCCATGATCCCAAAAGAGAAACAGCTCTAGTGGTCTTGAGCGCACTCCCATGGCATGAGACATTTTACAAGTTTGTATGATAGTTTATAGAATTCTCTTGAGTGTATTTTGGAAATCAAAATATTAGAAACACATTATGTATTACAGGCTACTAAATCATATTGCATCTTTAACCAACCATGCTAGTGGAGAAGATCTGTGGCAGTTTCTCGAAAACATATATACTTGTGGAGTTCCAATTCCTGGAAGCTCTATATCGATTCCGTTACCAAATTCTACAATGGTAAATAATTTATTGTTGATCTGTATTACTATAAAATCATTTACATAATATGACATAAATTTCTAACAACATTTATACACTTGTGCATAATATATAAATTGTTTTGTAATATTTTGTAACATTTTTTTAAATTAAATTTTTTCTATTGCATATTGTATATTACTCTTTCAGAATTTTATTTGTGAAAGTCCAAAGCAGTTCCAATTGCCTAGCATCCCGGAAAATGTAAGTTATGTTTCCACCATAAAGTCTTTATATACTTGTTACAATAGTTAACTTAACAAAATCTATCTTTAATATCTTTTAGAAAAACTTGACTGAATACTATAGCGCTGTTGATTCACACAATATGATGCAGATATTCGCGTCTATGTTACGCGAGCGACGTATTATTTTTATTTCAAAACGGTTGTCGAGACTGAGCGCGTGCGTACAGGCGTGTAACGCTTTACTTTATCCTATGATTTGGCAGCATATATTCATCCCCGTTCTGCCCTTATCGTTAATAGAGTATTTATCAGCGCCTATGCCGTTTTTGATAGGTCTGCCCACGTCAACGCTTCAGGTACTCGTGTAATAGAGATTTCTTGTCAACAAAGAACACATCGTATCGTATGTTATACAAAAATATTATTTTGTAATTTTCTTTGCAGAAAGTACTCAAAAAGGATTTAGGAGACGTTGTTATTTTAGATGCCGATAATAACACAATCGACTCACCATTTCAAGATCTGGAATCCTTACCTCAAGACGTAGTGCGTAATACACTTTAATATTGTATATAATACCAATAAGTGTATATGTATAATACAAAAAATATTCCTAAAGATAAAGTATAATACGTATATTAGCTCTTAAATACTAAATAAAAAGTTTCTAAAAGTCTGTATGTTGCAGATAACGAATTTGAAAAAAGCGTTACGGAATAGATCGGCTCTTCTTGGAGATGGTGTCTCGAGAGCGTTTTTACGCGCGCTGGTGCAATTAACTGCAAGCTACAGAGAAGCATTAACCTTACAGCAAGGTGAACGTATTACGTTCAATAGAGAAGTCTTCGTCGAAAGTAGGCCGCCTTCCATGCAGCCTTTCTTACGGGAAATGTTGGATTTACAAATTTTCCAACAAGTGTGTATATGCGAGAAAATCAGAAAGATAATATTTGTACAGAATGTTTGAAAATTTTTGGCCAAGTTGAAATATTAAGATGGGTTGAGTCTGAACAGAAAAGTCACTTACTATTTTACAAATTTTGCAATATTTTTTAACTTATTAATTAATGAATGTTAGCCAATGAGCGTGTAGAAAGCAATAGTCCGGACTTTGTAAACGTGTATGATTTTCAGTTGTATCGCCGTAAAAATCATATATGCTTACAAAGTCTGTAAGACCATCGCTTTTTATGCACTTATTAGGTCACACATAATTATTATATATATATCATAATTATTATAACTCGACAACTATTGTGAATTTTGCAAAATAGTACATGAGCGGTTTAGATTAACCTACCTTCATACTTCGGCTTAGTAAAAAATGTTTTAAACCCGTGTGTGTGTGCGTACGTGCGTGCGTGCGTGCGTGCGTGCGTATGCGTGTGAGTGTGCGCGTGCGTGCGTGTGCGCGCGCGTGTGTGTGTGTGTGATAATGAATTAAAATATATAATTTTCAGTTTATAGAAGAAAGATTGAACATGCTCAATTCAGGACTCGGTTTCTCGGATGAATTTGAAATGGAAGCGTGCAGTTATTCGGCCAAATCGAGTAGTAAATTTATGCAGCAATACAGAGATTGGACGTACGCCATGCGAAAAGAAAGCTCAGCATTTTTCCGCAGCGTGAAAGACAAGGTATCTCGATAAGTTTAATGATTGATTTAATAGTTTTAATTAAGTTTAATAAGTTTAATAATTAACTTAGATTATATTGTAGTATCACATGACACACTATAACTTGAGACCTTGTGTTCTTTCTTTTATATATTCAAGTATACAGTATAAAGTAGTGTTGTTTTATTTTTCTGATCCCTTCATTACAGGCTAATCCAGCAGTAAAATATGCTGTTAAATCAGTAAGTTTAAAAGCTATCATTTTGCATATATTATTCTCGAAAGTCGTTTTATTTCTTATCAAGTTTTGTTATTTACAATTATATCGTTTTTATTTTTATAAATAGAAAATAATAGTTTTAATCAACTTTTATATAAATGAAAAGCATAAAAATCTATATCTACTAACGACAAAAAGATATATAATAAAGATATCAAAAGATATTTACATATTTATGAAGATCGATATTTACAGGTGAAAGACAAAGGGAAAGATATGAAGACGGCATATAAAGGACTGAAGTGGAAAGGTGTGTTTTTCTGTTGTATATCATTTTTTTAATTATCGTTAAATATCAGGTGTTGATTTTGAAACAATTGTTTTATTGCGACAGGACGATCTAATCGAAGCGATACGAGTATGAGATTTCAGCAGCCACGTTCAGCCCCCAGTTCGCCTACGTTAGATAGAAGGCCTGTTGGATTCACGCCTCCGCCAAAATCGCCAAACGGAGTGTCGGCGACAACCAGTTACCGAAAGGAATTGCGATTGAGGAATAGCACCTTTACAGATACGAGGTATTTCTCTTATATACAGTGCATCATATCGTGCACAGTCAGGTAGAGTAGTTCTCCGGTCATCTCTTACACGCCGTTTCTCCTCCGGCTTTCACCAAAGGCTCGAGATTCGCCTGGCGCAGTTGAATTATCGATATAATATCGACACTCGTGTATTATTATATCAGGAGCGACGAGATAAAATAACTTTTGAAAACCTGATAACGAACATTTTGCTAATAAAACGTTGATTTCTAGATAGTTTAATATGCATGTAAACATAGGTTTTTTTATTAGAACATAAATAAAATTAAATTGAGAAATATATATGGTATAAATAAGAGCCGTTCACAGGATGTTGTGCGGAAATATGCGTGAATATATATGAAATATGTGTATCATACATATGTGTTTGTTCACTAGTAAATTTTTACAAGTGATTTTTTTTGAAATTATTGACCATATATATATTTCTCAGTTTAGAATTTTCAAGATCCTATGAATCTATTGATAAATAAAATTGTCGTAGTCTTTTACTTATTACTAATTAAATATATTTCATTTATTTGCATTCACCGTAGAGCAAGATTTTCATGTTGTTAGAAAGCGAATAATTAAAGAAATAAATATTGGATATAAATTTACTTAAAATACTATATCTAAAATATCTTAATATGCGCACGCGTACCCCCTCCTCTCTGCACACATACAAAATATAATTTTTTATTATTTTCAATTTTATTTTTTCTTGTAATAAAAATATATTTTATATGTGTGCAATAATATTTTATGCGTTAAAATATCTAAAAATTGGTGTTTTATTAGCGAAGTGTTTGTTATTAGGTTTTTGACACAAAGAGTTATTCTTTTCGATGCTTGTGATAACATCGTAGTAATAATACACGAATGTCAGTATTATCGGTAACCGCACCGGTATATAAGTCGGATTTTGAGCCGCTGCCAGAATTTAGAGAATTGCGCGCGATAGAAAACGGAAAAGGAGAACTATTTTCCCTGATCGCGCGCGATATAGTGCATTCTGTACAAATACTACTGTATAAATCGTGTCTGTACAGTGATCGTATTGAGTTGACTTATTTCTATGTTAAATGGCTATGACGACAGTATTTCTTAAGCTTCGTTTATGCGGACAATAATTATTAACTTATGCCGGAACTGGTAAAGTTCAACTATAAGATTTAAATGCTTCTTTATACGAAATAGCCGAATGCGTAACTAAAATCCTATAGTTGAACTTTACTAGTTCTGGCATAAGTTAACGGTTATTGCCCGTATAAACGGGCTCTTACACAAGATGTGAAATCTCCGTTATTTTGCCGTATTGCAGTAGGAAACAATATTCACCTCTAAATCCCAGTTCGCCGGAAGAATCGGATTCCCCACCGGAACGCCTAAATATAGATCTTATGCACGAGCTACGAGATGTTATATTCCCGAATACACCTCCTGTAGATCGAACGGTACGTTTTCTTTAGCAGTTTATAACATCTTTTTTATAACATCTCTATTTATAACATCTTTTTTTGATGATCCAGAAATAATAAATAAAAAAAATAAAAAATAAAAAAAACAATATCATCAAATGTAAAAATCACGAAGACATAAATGATAAGATAACTAGTCTCTTTAATTTTAATTGCATATATATATTAATCAGATGTCGATTTCTGTTGCTTCCTATGATTCGTTTTTTTATACAAAGCACTATTATATTGTAACTTTTATATGTATATGTTACAAGAGAAAAAAAAGCCATATTCGACACGCGCTTTCATACTTAATTTATAGTTTATTTATGGCTATAGAAATAAGTAGAAATGCGTTTAGTAGAAAATATTTTGCATGCTTGTATCTTGAAGCATCTCCTCTTCCAACATCTCCTTTTCCATCAATGTTACTTTCTAGAAATCCATGAAATTATTAGTAATTGAGATATAAGTCTTAAATATACTGACTTGATAAAGTAGTTAGATAAATTTTGTTTCACCGATATCAAAAAATTGCTCAAAATATATATATGTATTTATCGTCGTGTAATTTTATTCTGTGCACTCTATTCTCTCTTATCATAAAATATAATGGCACATAATATTTATTTCTGGCTGATAAGGATATTTTAAAACAAGTAGTGTTATATGTGTCGTCACATGCATGCGTCATTTTAGGCGATTTTTGGCGATCGTATGGTATATATACCAAAGTGTACCAAACTATAATTCGAGTGACTTCAAACTATACTTTGGTACACTTTGGTATATGTACCATACGATCGCCAAAAATAGGTATTTCATAAATCGTATCAGTTAAATCCTTGTAAATTAAAGAAGTAAAAAACTTATCGTGCATCACTTTCAGTTGAAACCAGTACGCAGTTTAGACAGCTTGAGACCTGCATGGAGTGGGCAATTACGGCACGGCCCTCCACCTAGTACTGTCATTGCAAATCCATACGAAGTTCCTTCCGCGAAGCCAGTTTTAACGTCCTCCTCCTCCTCTTTTCATCCTTCTTTTTTGGATAAATCAATCGATCAATCGAGAACGCTTATATTGAATTCATTAACTGCAAAGTCAAACAAAAGTGTGAAAGAAGTAGATAAATCGTCACTTCTGCCGGTATCACCCGCATCATGCAATCGAAGTACCGAGACCAATCGATTTTTGCACGAATTACACGCACGTAACAACGTGATGAAATCATTCAAAGAGAACGTTCAATCGGAAGAGACATTTTCTTCAAATGATAAAGCGTTCAATTTCAAAGATATTTTTGTGAATACCGATTCGATCTTGAACGCATGGGATAGTGAGCCTATCGATAGACCTTACAAAACGTCGAATTTTCTTCACGAAGTGAACGAGGACGATCCTTTTGATACGAGTAAAGTGTTCACACCTACTTATTTGCAAACTGCACCACTTTACAAATCCACTGTTCCCTCGATGTCCGTTCAATTTCATCCATTGTCACATCCATACAATACTACATCCTGCTCTGCACACGCTAAGGTAAACATCATCGCTCATAATCTTTTTTATAAATCATTCTGATCAAATTTACATGTGATTGTTTGGGTAAAGTACGTACGAATACTACACATAGTATTTAGAGTGCATAGGTGAGATTTACCGAATATTAGAAACATGTAAAGTTACGATATCTAATGGTAAAATTTCATAGTTCTCAGCACAAGAGAAAATTCAAAATTCAATTTAAAAAAGAGAACAATCTTATTCTCTGAAAGACTCGGTAAATCTGCATTGTATGTAATATTGTCTTCGTCTTTCTATTATTTCCGCTGTTGTGTTGTCCATGCCTTTTGACTGTGGTTAATTTTTTTTTTGTTTTGTTTTTTCACACATGTTTTGGCACACAAATTCAATTATTACGATTGAGAGAATAACAGCTTTGTGAAAAGTTTTTACCAACTTTGTTAAAAATAACTCACATTTGATCGGTCAAATGATATTATATCGATATGTTGTTTTTTTATAGGATTCACCCGAAGTACCGGATTTAATACGTTTAGATTCAACGAATAGCAGCGACGATTTTGATCCCCTTCTGTCGAAATCTTCCGAGGTGTCGAGCACAAAGCAAATGAGTCAATCGTTGCATTTGCCCGAAATGAGCGAGGGTCTCAGTAACCCTTTGTACCCGTATTTTCAGCAGCCGTTGCACAAAAATCCTGACAAGGCGAAGGCCTCCGACAATATGGGTGACATGGATCTATTGCAGGCGTACGGTATAGATTTTAATAAATTTAGCTTGGCCAATGGTGATAGTTCTACAAAGAGTACGTCCGCCACGTCTACATCCAGGAGTATACCCGATAACAGTATTAGTAATATCGATACGATGGATACGTTCAGTTTCACGCTAAACGCGCCTGCTATTAAGTCGCAGAACAATTGGACGAAGTTTGAGTAACCGCATCAGTATACATATCATAATTGTAAATACGTCATTAACATCATCTTGTTACGTATTTTAGACATTATCACTACCGCCAACAATTACACATCAACATATATATTTATTCCTTGTAAAATCACGGGAATTAGCCAACAATTGTCTTTCTACGCATACAGTTATATCCGCTGAAATTCCGCGCTTCCTGTAAACGAAGTTTTATACTTTTTCTGTATATGTTTTGTTATAAAAGCCTATAAAGCTGTTATATATTATGTAGCTGTTATATATACATTTTAACACATTGATCGCCAGTTATCTATATTTGGATAACGGATAAGTTTTTTGCAGAGGCCTCCTCACCTAAACATGGGTGGTGGTTTCATTTACTTAACTCTAATTAGCAGGATTTTACAAATAATTCGCATATGTTTTTAATAGTAACAATATACAAAATTTGTATATACTTATAAGTAAATTTATACGTTAAAAAAATATATATATTACATTCTAAAGAAGAAACTACACTCTGCACAGTTCGATGTCCGTTATGAAAATGGCTGGCTTCTAAGTAAGAAGCAAAGTAACGAAAGAATTCAGAAACTTCATTGTCGAGCATTTGTTTACAAACAGCTCCAACTGTATTAGAGACAAATGAAAAACAAACTGTTGTCAGCAGTTTATATGCTAGCGTGATAATCCATGGATTGAACCTCGGCAAACATACTCAACCTATAGGCGATCAAAGTGTTAAGTGTGATTTTTTTTACTTCTGTTCGATTAATATGTGTTTTCCATCACAATCATTATTCATTAATGAGCAGATTATGCGAAAATATGTTAAATATTGTTTTATATATATATCTTCAATTTAACAAATTTGTACATATATAAACAAAAGGACTCAAGAAGATGATGTATCAATTTGAAGCAACACAACATTTGAATTCCACATTTGTAATTCTACATTTTAATATCAATTATTACACGTAATTGAAATTTCAAGCTACAAAAAAACACTGTAATTATAAAAATAACAGTATTTTATGTTGCATAATACTGTTACATTCTCTCTTACAATCTCTAAGTTAATATTATATATATATAAATCTTTACATTATAAGATTTTCACTGAATACTCAATTATGCAAATATTATTTTATAAAAAAAGAAACCAATCGTACTAAATATCCATTTAGAATCGTATCAACACGCTAAGAACGAGTCCAGATAGTAAAGAACTACGAAAACAAATACGCCGTACAATTTTATTATTATTTAAATTATTATTGTTAGATATTGAATCAATTTTAAAGATTGTTGCAGATTTATTGGCAATGCTTTATATAATAAATTAATGCAAGAAATCAAGATTTTACTTTATGGAACATTATTTCTTTGTGTATACCTATTTCCTTCGTATTGTATTACATATTGATAACTATTGCTCCAAGTATAAAATATTAAATGCGCGCATTGTTCCTCATGCGTGTCATGTATTTAACTTTTAGACGGCTGCAAAAGCTCCGGCTTCATACAAATTTCGAGATTCTGCGCTAGGTGTATTTATGTTATTATACCTGAATTTTTGAGAAAAAAATTATACTATTTCAATGAAAAAATGCCTGCTGTCTAAAGGTTAAATTACAATATAATAGTACATACTTTTATAACATTTTATAATGTTTTTTTGTATACAAAGGAAACGGTTTTAAAAGAAAAATTTAATACTATTCTTATTATCTCTTTTTTGCTATATACACGACATACGGTGTCATAGATGTACATATGTCACAGACAGTGATAAATTGTAACTAAGAATTCAAAAGATCGATCGAAATCAAAATACGAACTATAATCTGATCTTTTTTTTTCTTTTTTTTTTGTATGTGTAATAAAGTATATTTTTATTGAATTATATAATACATTTATATATATATATAATAAAATATAGAAGCTTTGATCGAATTTCGATTATCTTCAGCCGTGAATACTAACAAACTAACAGAAAAATGCTCCTCTAAATTCTTAGTTAATATTTACTATCAACAATTTTTTTTATAGTAATGAATCTATCTCCCTTTAAAAAAAAGAGACAAAAGCATAATTGTGTCTAACTAAAAAACTCGGTTTGTCTTTTTTAAATAGATCAATAAATAAGTTACTTCCTGTTAAATCGTTCAATAAATAAGTAACTTATACAATAATATAGATGAAAGTTTTACAAAACAAAATTTCATCGTGTTTACTTTCTACATTGTTCGTAACACCATTACTGCATCATTTATTCGTTGCAATTCGCCTTCGCTGTTTGCCAGTTTATCTTTGTTGTTCCTCTGAACATCAAGAGGTACTTTTATATCGTAATCGGGTATAGCTAAATCCTGCTTCAACTTCTGTATAGTTTCAGTCAATTGTCTTTCCTTTTTCTGTAGTTTCTCTAACTCTCTTTTCGGGTCGACTAAACCCTTTAAATTCAAGTATAAATTAATATAAATGTATATTTATACAGGATGTCCGATAATTGCCGTACAATTTCTTGTAGACAAGGAGAAGGAATAATACTGAGTCGAAAAGTTCTATATCATTTTGCGAGATTCGCAATAATTACCGAGATCTTAATTAACAAAGATCCGAATAAGCATGCATTGGGCTGTCTTACGCGCGTATTGCAAATTATTGCGAATCTCGCAAAACGGTATAGGACTTTTCAACTCAGTATTATTCCTTCTATCTATTTACGAGAGATTGTAAAATGCAATTACCAGACCCTTGATATAATGGCCGCGTTCAGCAAAATTGAGCTGAGCTGTTGATTTGTCAATATTCGTCGTTAGTTTTAAAAGTAAAAGCTAATTTTGTTCAATTGCAACAAAGCAGCTTGTTCTACTGAACGCAGCAAATGATTAACGGAAATGTGTAAAAAATAGATACTTTTTAATTACCTTAAGTAAGAGATGCACCTGAACCTTATCAGTTATGGTGATGATAGCACATCCTACTAGCGGTTTTTCCAAACTAAGAGTAGAATATGCGAGAGTGTCTATGAATAATTTGTATTGTATAATCTTTTTCTTCAAAGAGGAATCGGTGCACACGACAAACGCTTCGGTTTTTATTTTATTGGGCAAATTATAAGTAGCGCGAGTAGATCGGATGTTTTTAACTATTTTTAGCGCAAAATCAACGTCTTTTTCGATCTCTTGATTTCTCCAATGACACTAAATATCAAAAAACATGTTATGCTTATGAAATATTAATTTGAATATTTTATATATATTTTAATTGATTTTAAATTAACAATTACCTCAGCACTGTCCGGATATGGACTCACACATATACTCGGATACGTCATTTTTTTGCGGGGTAAACGTTGATAGAGTTCCTCCGTTATAAACGGCATAAACGGACTCAGTAAACGCAGTCCTATATCTATTGTTTTAAATAATACTTTTCGCGCCGTTGATTTAGCCACATCATCTTCGCTTTGAAATATTGGCTTAAGATATTCCTGGAAATATAAATTATGTGTAAATCTAACATTAAGTCAGTCAGTAAGAGCTAAACTAAGTGTTTAAGAGCCAACTAAGTGTTTATGCAAAGTGAGGAATTGTAAATATATATAATATATTTATAATTTTTCAGTGTAACTTATACACATGAATTTATTGAATTGAAATTTCAATTCGTAAGTTCATATAGGATGCTGGATCTGCATCACATATATGAGAAATGCTCGTTTTCCCTTCCTATTTAATTTAAAAAATAATATTGCGAAAAAAACATCTCGGCCCGAAGTCGAACCTAGAAGCTTTTCGCAACATTATTAAATTAGACAGGAGGGGGGGAAAACAGGCATTTCTCATTCATGTGATGCAAATCCAGCATCCAATATGAACTTACGAATTGAAATTTCAATTCAATAATTCATGTGTATAATTTACACTGAAAAATTATATATAAATATATTATATATATTTATACAATTCAATGTTAGTTTTAAATTTCAAGAGCCTTATTTCTTCGTTTAACTTATGTGTTATTTGTTTACAGAAGTTTCTTTGTTTCGCGTCAACTGTTATAAGCTGACGATGAGTTGGTTATACTAACCAAATAAATATCGCACAAATCGTACAACCATAAGTTGTAGCAAGTAGACGTAGCTAAGGCAAAGTCATATTGCGCTATTGCTTCATCACAGGTCTTGGCGGCATAGCTCACTCGTGAAAGCATCCACAAATCTACATTTGTCTCATTTCCATCTAACTGTTATAAGAAATGCATACGTGACGAGAGATCAACTCACTTGTTTTCATTTTTTTTTTTCAGCAAAAATACATGCCTTATATATTGAGTAGTGTTACCTCAAATATCTCGTTGTCACTTCGTTCGTTATTCCTTTGACACTTGTATAAATTAAATTGTGGTATTATTTTATTTTGCTCCGCACGAAGAGCAGCTTTCTCTTCATTCGTAAACGTTGCGATGTGATTATACCAACGTTCAAGATGCGGATGATGAATGAAATTAATATTTAAGTCCCTCATTGATTGGTAAACGATCGAATCGAGTTGCGAAGGTGTGTAACCGTCAAGATATGGATAATCTGCCAGATAGTTATTCAGCGCTTCTTGCACACACGATTCGCTTAAAATTTTCCGATACCATTGAACATCTCCAACCTGTTATAAGACAATTGTTGGGTTTATTGCACTGAATTTGCACACAATTTTTTATGAGAATCGATCTTCTTAGAACGTAGTTCAAAACTTACGGTATCATTTGTATCATGTTTTAATTGAGGTCCGAGATAAGTAAGAGCAAACTTGGTGGCGTTCCATATCTTGTTACAGAAAAATCTGTATCCTTGCACACGAAGTATATCAAGATTTATATCTCGACCTTGAGTGGTGTAAGCGCAAAGAGCGAATCGCAAAGCGTCTGTGCCACATTCAGGAATGCCTTGCGGATAATCACGCTTCTGGCCTTCTCGAGCTCGTTCCAACTCTTTCGGATCCAAGTTTGAATCTAGCAATTGCTTCTGGAGATCCTAAAAAAAAAAAAAACCGTTTCAATATACAATTTGTATATGACACGAGAAAAAACAATTTGTCAAAAGTAGAAAAATCGTTCGCACTCACTTCTAAAGATATTCCTCTAATTACATCCATAGGATCTATCACGTTTCCCAAGGATTTGCTCATTTTTCTTCCATGCGCGTCTCTCACCATCGCATGTAAATATACTTCCCTATAAAAGATATTTCAATAAGAAATAGACTTTGTGAAATTGGCAATGATAGTGAATAGGAGCCAATACGAGATAGAATATACAGTGTTTATATATAGTAGAAATAGACCTTTATTAAATACCAAACGTTTCGATCTTTGAAATGGGTCTTCTTTAGTGGCAAAAAATGTTTTATTGTATCATAACATAAACATTTGTTTTACTACATAAAACGAAAATAAGTTCGTGACATACTTGAAGGGTAGTTGATTCAAAAGTTTTTGGCCCATGAAAACCATTCTGGCAACCCAAAAGAACAATATATCATGACCAGTTTCTAAAAGTGTTCCTGGATAGAATGCCTTAAGTTCAGGAGTCTAGAAAAACGTTACGTAACATTGGAATTTTTTTATCTCTTTTTTCTAACCAATGTTTAATTTCTTAAAAAAAAAATCAAAAACAAATTGCAGTACACATACTTCGTCTGGCCAGCCAAACACGGAAAAAGGAAATAGAGCAGAGGAAAACCAAGTGTCTAATACATCGGGATCTTGCTCTGCAATAATGCTATTTATATTAACGTTTAGTTTTTTGGCTGCTTTTTCTTTGGCTTCGACTTCGGAATGCGCACTCACCCAATATTCATCTATCTGTATAAAAAACATTAATTAATGCATAAGTATGTTTGAAACAACTTGCTGTAATTTTTTAAAGCAAGTCGGAAATCACTAAAAATTACTTTGTTTGCATGAGAATTAGTGCATTTAATCGCATAAGCAGGAATGCGATGGCCCCACCACAGCTGACGCGAAATACACCAATCCCTGATACTATCCATCCAGATGTACCAAGTTTTCTTGAATTGTTCTGGAATTATTTTCAGCTCACCCGTGCTCACCGCATCTCTAGCTCGAACAGCCATTTCGTCACATCTAACGTACCTAGTTGTGAGAAAAACAAAAATAAAATATTTTTCTAAAAAAAACAAGTTACACACATTCATTTACCATTGCGGTTTTACAAGAGGTTCCACGACATCCTTGGATCGACTGCATATAGGAATTACCATTGGATTATCTTTTATATCGATCAATAGATTCCTTTTTGTCAGTTCGTCAATAATGGCTACTCTCGCTTCAAATCTTTTCATTCCCTAAATAAAAAATAATTTGACTTGTGACACATTTTTATCTCAATATACAAACAATATTTTGAAACAGAAAAATATGGTACCGTGAATTTTCCATAATCTCCGACAATATTTCCGTCATCGTCTAAAATATTTATAAATGGTAAATTGTGCCTTTTCCCTATTTCGTAATCGTTTGGATCGTGAGCTGGCGTGATTTTGACAGCACCTTAAAAAAAGAAAAAAAAACAAAAAAACAAAAAAACAAAAAAAAATAGTTCCATCAGTCACAGTCTACTTTCGCGATTGTTCTACTTTCGATGGCTTTCACTAATTTATCGCGCTGTAAAAATTTACCTGTTCCAAATTCCATATCAACAAATTTATCTGCTATAATCGGTATGCGTCTGTCACAGAATGGATGCTGCACATATTTTCCGATATATTGCTTGTATCTACTGTCGTTTGGATGCACCGCAACAGCGGTATCTCCCAGCATGGTTTCGACGCGAGTAGTTGCAACAATAATTTTGTCTTGCATATCAAAGAGTTGATAAGCGAAAGATATTAAAACGCCAAATTCTACTTTCTTTTCGTAACCGGGAATAGAAAGCAAAGTTCGACCAGCTAATTCTCTTTTATCAACCTGTTTTTATTAAATATTAAATATTAAGTTTTAATTATATTTTTACATCTCTAAGTTTCGTAAATATAAAAAAAATTTCAATATACATTTTTAAACCAGAAGTAAATAGATATATTGACATGATACTTACTTCAATGTCTGATATCGCACTTTTTAAGGCACATGACCAGTTAACTAAACGACTGCTGCGGTAAATAATGCCTTCGTCGTGCAAGCGCACAAAGGCTTCAGTCACAGCTTTACATAATTTTGAATCCATTGTAAAACAAGCACGACTCCAATCAAAAGAACCTCCTAACTTTCTTAATTGTAAATAAATTCTGTCACCTTTTCTGAAACATACTTCAAATGAGTATAATATTATACAACATAAATTACATATATACTACCAAGTTACATTTGTTACACTCACTCATGCTTCCATTGCCATATCTTTTTGATAAATTCTTCCCTGCCAATATCATGTCGAGATTTTTTCTCTTCTTTCCAGAGTTTCTTTTCTACCACTACTTGAGTGGCTATACCAGCATGATCACAACCTGGATTCCAAAGTGTTGTGCGACCTTTCATGCGATTCCTAAATAGATTACAATTTAAGAATACATTAAAGTTTAATCTTAGTCATATATATATTTAATTTTATTCTTAGCTTTTATGTTAAAGAAGAACAAACATGATATATAAAAAACATGATACATAAAATCATATACATAAAAATATTCAAAACCATAAAATGTTCAGATTCACGTTTCTATAAAACATTTACCATCTGGTAATAGCATCTTCTACAGCATTAGTTAAAGCATGTCCAAGATGCAAAAAACCAGTTACATTAGGTGGTGGAATTACCATCACAAATTTTCCTTTAGGATTTTCCTCCAACATATCTTTTTTCTAAAATAAGATTTCAACATATTACTACAGTCAGATCTTTATCTCAAAACAAATCAAAATATTCTCTTGTCAATCATCTACTTTTACATACTCCATATTCTGGTTTAAAAAAGCCTTCCTTTTCCCACCAAGCATACCATGCAGCTTCTACATATTGGGGACTGTACATATCTGGCATTGAACATGTAATGTCTTTCTTCTTCCCAGATGGTGTATTAATAGTATACAGAATTGACGTACTTTCCTTCTTTTTATCATTTTTCTAAAATATATTAAAAGAAAAAAATACAAATTTGGACAATAAAAGATTCCAATAGACTGGCTCAGATAATATTCATGCAATAATATTCTTTCTGTTAATAATTCAAGCTAATTAAACTCCTAAATTTCTTTGTGTTTAGTAATGTCTTTGGACAAAAAAATATACAAAACTACCACTTTTTTTTATATATGTAACCACTATTATTAGCAAATCGAAATGCGAAGTATTAGAACATTCAAGATCTTGGTCAAGTAAAATTCATTTTAAGCTATAATTACAACTGTCTAGTGAATGATATGATTAGGCTCCATATGGATATTAAAAAGTTTAATATCCATTGTACGTACTACATTCAAACTATATCGATACTGCGTACTTACTTCTTTTACGTTTGGTTTTTCATTCTCTTTTTTCCCTTGCTTTTTTTGAAATTTGTCCAACTTGGCCAATTTCTTGGCCTCTTTCTGTAATTGTTTGACCGTTTTCTGCGGACCATTTTCCGTAATCACAGTCTCGTCATTTTTCAGATTTACCATTTTACTCTCTTTTCTTTCACACAAAAAGATATAGCTAGAATATATAGTGAAAACTTTCGTCCTTACACTTGTCGACTTTCAGCTACATACGTGATCGTCCGAATCGAATGACAAACCGGCTTACGAAACGATATTTGAAGATTACGAAGCTAATCGAAACCAACCACGCGTGTGTCCGTCGTAAATGAAAATTGACATCACGATTCACGCGTTACCTGGGAATTTTTTAAAGCGCAAGTTGCAGCACTTTTTGAATCACGCAAATTTAGGGTCTTATTCATAGGCATCACTGGGGTGCGTTCCGTTTCACGCATGATGCGCATGGACAGCATGAAGGTTGTTCCGTTTCACTCCATGCGCAGTTTATGCGCGCATGAAAAC
>QVNZ01027607.1:0-12112 GCA_014825645.1 Pseudomyrmex dendroicus
ACAGTTTCCGCTCAACACCCTAGGAACGGCTCGTAAAGCCTTATATATTTCTTAGTTTAATTTCAACGAGCCTTAAAAGTTATTAATTGTTTAATATAATTTAATTATATATAAACTAATTTATATACTTATCTATTGTATATTTATTTATCTATTGTATATCTATTTATATCTATTTTTTTGTATATCGATTTATCTATTATATCTATTTATTATCTCTCTATATATTATATTTATCTAGTTATTTATTATATATTATATATTATATTATATAAATTACATGACAAATGAATGATTCTATAGTTAATAATTTCTAAATCGTATATAATTTTTGTTAATTTTGTATTCCACAAGTTAAAAATACAAATAATGATTTCGATTTCGCGATCAAATAACATAATCTATACACAATTAGTATAATATATATAATCTTACAATTAGTATAATATATATAATTTGCGCGCGTATATTTATTTATATTTATTATATAGAATTGATCAACTGATATAAGATAAGATTCTGATAATTATTATATTACAACTCGTTGTAGATGATTATTTAGTAATTATTAGGAAGGACTAAAGATGTCTTATGTAACGTCTCAAATACAGCATATCTACGCATAAGTATAATACAATCTATATGTTACTAAAAAAGTAGATGTGTGAAATAATTATATATTATATATATACATTAAGTATATATACATTTATGTATATCTAACATAAAACTTAAATGACAAATAATTGTCAATAAAATAAATTTGTAATATACAGAAGTCATTTCTCATTAATCAATATTAACTACAGATAATTGTTCAAGATTAATCTAAAAAAGTTTACAAAGATTTGCTAAAATGACAGAACATTGCAACACACACAATTTATATTTCTATCTTTTGCTGCACTTTGTAGTATACTACTAGACACTTTTATCCATCACATAATTAACATAACATTTATTAGATCGTCATTTATTAGATCTTTTAGACAATCGCGCATACATTTATGCACTTTTATTGTTCCTGCAATTTTCTAAATGTGTCACAGTAAAGCTGTTAATTGATTAAATGCATTAAGAGTACTTTGAAGTATTTAAGAATTTAAGTTAAACAAAAAATAAATAGGTAAATAAATATAAACTATAAAAACAATTCTTTACTTTCACATGTATTGTGTTACGTAGAATTTCCTGTGTTAGAAGATACGTTAAGAAGAAATAATTTTTTACAATTATATTTTCCTAAAGAAGATTCCAGTTATCACAAAAGACTTCTGTAGTCCCATCCATTCTCCTTACTTTTATATCTTCCTAAAAGATACCGCTAGGAGCAAGTTTTATATTGCTTAGCTGACTTGATTTGTTAATTTTCTTTCGCTTGAGACGATCTCTCTTCTTTGACGGCTTTCTTGAGAACTCTCTTTTACATAGAATAACTTTTCGATTAATACATAATGATTTCACGGTTACCACCGCACAGGTTCTGTTCATGTTTGACTTTGATCACGTGATTGCCTATTCGTTAAGAAGTACATGTCTGATAATTATTCAGCTGTTAAAGAGATATTACGAGCGTGTCACGTGAAAAGCAGATGTATAAACATATGTACGTATCGCATTATTTATCTGTTGATTTCATAAAGTTCATCTAATATACTCTATTATATAGATATTGCATTTATCCAATTTGTCGTCGTGTTAATGCGCCGACATATATATAATAACGAAAATGAGAGAGAAGTATCGATTAAATGTTTTAATTGGATTAGTCGTATTTTTCTTCTTCTGATAAAACGGTCTGGTTGTTACATGTTTGGGACCTTAACACGTAGGCTCGCATTAAGATATGATCCAGCTGGATAATCTCGTTATTCGCTTATAAAATACAAAAACAAAAAAATTCATTATATCATCTTTATATTACAGTAAGTAAAAACAATCAGTTAAATACCGAATAAAATACTTCTAATGTAATAAAATTGTTTTAATATAAATTAAGAGCTTTAATTAATTCTTTTAAGAACTAAAAGAAGAAATTTCTTCATCCAACTTATTATTTTAACTTTTTTTTTTATTAATTTATCCAAATAATCGGTTTTTTCTAAAATAAGGACAGTGTTACACATCTATACTATTTATACTCTAAACATACATTCTGAAGCACTATAAAAAAAAAAAAAAAACAATCTAACAAAGTTAATCTCATCTATTTTTCTATCTCATTTAATTAATTGAGTCCAAAGCAAACGCGTGTTTTGCTTGCAAAATCGATTTACGTTCGCGTTGCGTGAAAACGGCGTTGCAACTTTAATCACGCGATATAATCAATAGGATATGGTTAATAGTCAAATAGTCTACATGACTTTGTCAAGTACCGCCATGATCATACGAGAGACGAGAATGCATTATCACGCATATCGTATCGTTGGCGCGAGTTGTTGACGATGTTATCGGAGCTAACGGAGCGATATTCCAAAAATCCATCGTTAGCAAACAGACTTCGGGACGCCCGATAACAAGTCGTGAGCACATCTCGCGGATTCTCGACAATTTGCGTCGCAAGAGTTCACCAGCGATAACACGCGACGCGCACTTCTCGTTCCAAAGAAGATGCGCTCGCGGCATGACGAGACTCTCAGGCGCCTGCGTGGCTAGAATGACGTCATTGGTGAGCCGGGCAGCTCGTCGTCTACCAGACATTCAGTCTCGCCTCAGCACTCGAGGAGATTGTACACGTTGTTTGTTAATCGTTCGAGGTAGGAGAGTCCGCGACTACTTCATCATTGAAGCCGACGTTCGCTCTGACAACATTGTATAATCGATCTTTATCACAAAATTCTCTCATCGGTAAAGACCCGAGAGACATAAGACATTCAGATTGAATTGCGTCGGTCATTAACTTGGAGATATATAGATCTGATATCGTTACGCAAAACTCGGAACAACAGATCGAGCAAAGAAGATTGAATGGGAAAACAACACATTTTAGAGCTGTTAAAGAAGAAAATTTTTACAGCGAAGAAAATCATTTTCGTTATCTTGTACGAATCTGAGACATTCATCCGTGATCTCTGCTTCCGTGTGATATCGCGCAAAACGCTTTTCTCGTCAGGAATATTGATAAAAACACGTGTCATCTAAGCGAACCGCGAATTTTCAAGTCATTTTCGTGTATTTTATAGGAATACGCACAGCGAGTGAGGTGAAAGAAAGTCTCGTAATCATTCATATTTGTCCGAAAGTTCCATATGATATATCATTCGATTGATTGCCTCTTACTATGAACTCTGCTGTAATTACTATGAGAGAATGAGTTGTTCGGTGAAGATTTGTGGTAAAAGCTGGAGCGGCTCGCAGCGCGGGATCAACTCTCTGTCGGAGGAAAATTCGTGTCCTTCGAATGCCGTGTCCTCCAGTTGCGTCGACCTGCAACAGGCCACCCAGTCGATTGCAACTTCGACGTCATTAAACTCGACCACAACTAACATCGCTCCTACCACCGCTGTTGTCAGCGTAGCTCTCAACAACCCGGTGATTTCTACAATCAACAGTGGTACTGTCACCACTACGATCCTCACCACTAGCATCAGCGTCGTTCAAACACCAATCGCTGGTAACCAGAGGATCGTTCTACCACGCCCTGTCAAGTCAATCGCCGCCAAGAAAGGGGAAGACACCACGAAGCTGCTCAAGTACATCGATGATAACGTCATCGGCAAAAACGGCACGTTCTTTGGGCCATTCGGTCGCAGGAAAGGTCAGTGATCAATATAATAGTTGTACTCAGCCACCCCTTCTCACTCGCCGCGCCACGACGCGTGCATGGCGGTTGTACAAAGGAATGAGATGGTGGTGATCCACTAGCTTGTTAGGATTATCAATATGGCTAAGTGTGCTCTTTATTTACGCTTTACTGCTGTCTCATTGTGCAGTAATAAAGTTCTATCTTTTCTGACAAATCAGCTGAAAAGCTGTGGGATGATTTAACATTCCGATAAGAAATTGAATACACTCGCACTCAAGGTCAAAGATTATTTCCCGGAAATTTTTTTCAATATTCCAGAAAAACAAGATCATGTTTAAAATTATCAAAGAACTATATCTGTCTGTCAGTTTATTAAATTATATAATATAATTTTATATATATATATATATATATATATTCTTTCTCTCTCTCTATATACATAAATTTACAATTTAATTATTTAATAACTGAATAGTTATTGATAATATTTTTCTACACTTGAAGATATACGTAACATAAGTTAATAGAATTATTTTAGAATGTTCGCATCTCGATTGTATAATATAATTTATATAATTATTGTAGAATAATATCTTTTTAACCAACATATATTTCTTTTTTTAACTAACGTGTATTTTTCTTTTTAACTAACGTGTATTTTTCTTTTATATAAATTTAAAACAAAAGTAAACTCTTATTTTCTAAACTAAACTAGAACAGAAAATATTAGCATAGATGAAAACAATTATCTTACACAATTATTTTACTGAGATAAACAACTCAAATTTTAATAAAGTTCGAAAATGATAGTTTCCTGATAGCTTGACATGCACAAGTAGATTGTAAATATAAAGTCGATGGGATTCGTGTCTCAAGTTATTGTGGCGTAAGCTTTTGCACGCTCAATTAGGATACTCTTCAAGTTGGCGTATACCTTCCGTAATTCAATACCACTTCGTAGTACCATCTTCCAAAGTATCCTTAATTAAGAGCATAAAGCCATATATTTTTAGGCTTGATCAATCGCTCGCGGAAACTTTCTTTGAAATATTTCGTTTGACACGTGTACGCAAATCACATTAATCTCTTCAAATTAATCAAACTTATCAATTAATATTTTTATTATTCAATTTTTATCACTTACGCAGAGCAATAGATCATCATGTCAAAATTTCTTTTATGTCGTTTTGTCAACAAAAAATCTCTTTTTATTAAACTTTCTTTTTGAATAATATATATATGTATTAGGACATTAAGTACTTGACAAATATGTCAGGTATATACTTATATATGTGTCAAGTTTCATACTTAATGACCCAATATTATTTCCGCATTGAAAACATTTTGCCTAATTAAAAGTATTTGCATGTCAATTTATTATTTTTATACTATAAAGATATTTTACACTAAAAACAAGTTTACATAAGATACATAAATTATCTGGAAAAGCTAAAAATATATTATATCTAAAACAAGAACATTTGAAAAAAGTGATGATCGAATCTAAGCAAGAAAACTCATATAAACATACTTTGCTGCTAAATATTTAGCGGCTTTGTGGAAGTTTCCATTAGAATGTCATTATCCGAGGATCACCTCAAAAGCTACGTGCTGCCTTGGAAATTATTGGTTAGCGCGATCAATAAAAGCACGCGTGAAAAATTTCACAACGGAGACCTTGAACTGCAAAGTATTGGAAGAATCGCCGGTGAAAATGGTCGCGATCAACGACAAACTATTTTGAACACGATTCGCTTATTTGCGCGAACTCGGTTTCTTCGGACTCATAAATATTGGACTGACGTCATGCATCGCTCAGCGCGATGGCGACCTTAACTCTCTTTTGCGCGCTAGATAACTCTAACGGAATTCAAGTCGACTGTTGCAAGTTAAAAAATGTTTTACGTTATGACAATAATTGGCATGTTCACTTAACTTTAAAGTGGAAAATAGATTTCTTCAAAAGTACGAGTACAATTTTCCAAATATGTCCTACATTTTTTTGACAGTCTTTATTTTTCTTGCAAGTTTCTAATTCAATAGTTGTCTGTATTTTTTTGTATTATATATTCTGAATGATAAACTTTATTCTAATCTTATTTGTACAAAAGTTTGCAAAAATTGTAATTTTTTTTCTGCAAGAATTGTAGTGCTTTCTTTTTTCTCATTATACAGTAGTATACAGTAGTATAGATAAGTATATACATATGTGTGAAACATGAAATAAGCTTGGTGACCTCAGCTTACGCACAATTTGTAACTTCTGTCTAAACACACGTGCCAGAAGCAGAAAAGTAATGCTAAAACTTTTGTGCAATTACGCGTTCTGTTAAACCAAATATGCTGGCTTCTTTACTCTTTGGTACGATAACGCTCTGTAATTCAATATGATTCTCGATTGCAAACATCATGCTTTGTTTAAGCATAAAAAAAACGTTTATATTGAAAATGCTTTAATTTATGCTTTATATAAAGAGCAAATATGCTGTGTTCGTACATAACAAGTCGATAGCAAACAGTATGAAAGTAAAACATGTATTGTGGTCTATTGGAAAATAGTACAATATCAATTTTCGAAAATAATGTACTGCCATTTAGATATCACTATAAATATGTTTGGTTGGAAGTAAATAATATAAAAAACGCAAAATCAAGATTCGGCTGCTGTCAAAACCTGTAACAAGCCCATTCGATTCCCTTATGTAAATTGAGTTTTGGTATTAAACTGAAAAAACAGTTTCCGATATACTTATTTTATGTACGAGTGTGCTTTCTCTCTATTGATTCCACATTTATATAGAAATATTCTTTTGTTATATTTTCATTCAAAGTAAAAAAAGTTTTAACAAAAAGTTTTCGTATATTTTCCTCGTTTTTGACATTATCAATTTAAGATAGCCGCAAAAGTATCGAGGAGCCTTAAAGCTTTAGGAGGATCCCGATAGCCAAGATTTTTTTGCGCAGATCGACGGTTGCACAGAAATCGTTTTCACAAAAATTTTTGCGCAGATCCCGATTGTTCATAGTCGTCATTGCACAGATGTCGTAGTTGACAAAGTTTTATTTGTTCAGAATGACTATTGCATCCTGTTTACACATAAACTAGATTGCAGATCCCGACAGATGTCCATTACACAGATGTATTAGTTACATATAGCATAGAACATTAGTGTACGTGAAAAGTTGTAAATTCATAAAAAATCTTGCTACAACAAACGACAGTTAAAACTGAAACAAGATCCACATAAGTTTATAACTTTCCACGCATAGCAAGAAGAGATGCAGGAAGAGGAACAAAGCTCTTCTTGCGGAAAAGCGCAGCTCCCCCCCTGCCTACACGCTTACAAACAAAAAGAACATAAGAGAAGTAAAACTAAGAATCAAATTGGTCAGTAAAAGCCGACACAGAATGTTTTTGCGGAAAGAATGAATAAATAAATAAATAAATAAATATATACAGGATGTCCCATTTTAAAATCTCCACTAAAATATCTCGTCAATCAAAAAATGACCCAAATAAAAGTTATAGATCTCAATGGGGGCAATTGATTGGTGACCCTGAGTTTGACCTTGGAGTCTATTTTCAAGGTCATTTGAAGGTCAACTCGTGTTTTTTAAATAGAACTCCCTATTTTTTTTATTGCAGATTCTTATAGCCTAACTCAAGAGCTTTCCAAAACACTATAATAAAGTTTATTTACATTAAGTACTTTTTGAATTATGAGAGTTGAATATTAAAGTATCGTCGATATTACACTGCTAGAGTATCATCCTGCCGTACATTACACTGACAATTAATGAATATTTACTGATTTAGATAGTTATATCTTCTACTGATATTTTATTAATTCATTCAGTTGAAGCGTTTTTTTGATTTAGATAGTTATATATCTACTGAATATATTTTGCTAATTCATTCAGTTGAAGCGTTTTTACTGTGCGAATCAGTACTTTTTCACTAAGTCAATCAGTAAATATGAATTTTTCTTTATTAATTTATAATACAAAAAAAATTATTTATTTTTATAATTAGTGTCTTTGAGTAAGTTTTCTTAGTTATTCTTTATGTTGTCCTAATATTTATAATTCGTAGAAAAAACTCATTGCGCCACGTATTACCTCGACTAAATTCTCTGGTTATCAAGCGGGCGCTCTATCACTTCAGCTATTAAGACTTTCAATTATTTTAAAATTAATAAGTTAATGGCATTTAGAGACATTGTTACTGATTCCCAATGAAACTATTTGTTATGAAATCAGCAAAATTTTAACTGATTCTTAGTGAAACTAATCTGTCACCGATCGATCAGTGAAAGTTTTACTGATTCACTTTAAGAGAGGCATCTCATTGCGAATCAATGATATCACTGATTCCCAGTAAAATCTTTTGTTAATGAATCAATTAGTGAAATTTTACTTAACGTTAGGAAAGTAATTTTTGACAAAAAACAAAGTGCAATTTATATGGTTGTTTCTTTTTCATTCATTTTTATCGCAAATTGACAAGATCAAGGTAAAATAATTTTATTCAATGTTAACCAAGAAATAAAAACTAGTGTCTCTAACATTTACTTGATTGTTTAATTATATTGTTTAATTATATATACATACATGCACTCACAAATTAAAATATATTGTGATACAATGGAACTCGAGGACAGTTTGCAAGAGTTTTTCGAATATATTTTGAGATATTTGTGATAGGACAATTTGTCTTCTGATTGATTTTAGTCTGAATCGTGTTTCGAGATCAATAAGATATGCAATCCTGCTAGGCCGCTATTTTGCGCGCAGATCTACGACAGTACGGAGAAATGAATGATGACTGCGTCATCAACAAAGAATAACTTGTCTACTTCATATCTTCACTGATATTTTCATCTAGCAATGTCAAGTTATGATAATATCTTGGAACTAACAAGTAATTAGAATGTCTATTCCATCAGACATTTTTTTATTTAATTTGGAAAATTAAATAAAATTACGGAAAAATTCCAAAGTACATTTTTCGCTCAAATTTTATTATAAAGTTTTTCTTTATTATAAAGTTTTTTCTAAAGAATTTTATAACTAATAACTTTTTACATTTTTTTGAAGATTTTTAAATGACAAAACTTTATGCATGATTTGTGTTCAAACATTCTTATGTATTAAAAGCGAATCTGAACCAAACAAAGTGTTCAGTTGTTATTGTTGAATGTTATCGTCATATACAATTGTTATATATACAATTAATTTCTTCATCTAACAAACAAGCTACACGCTACATTGCGATTGGAATTGGTTCTGCTTTAATAACAGATAATATCAAATAATATCGAAATTATAAACATAAACATAATACAAGCGATTGAAGTTTGTCAATGATGCACGCAGTTTGTAAAGTTGGCATTTGATTTAAAATGCAAATTTTAAATTAAAGTTAAAATAAGTGATATCAATAACTCTGTTGAATTTTTAAGAAACTTTTAAATAAAAAAGATAAGATGCTAACTTCAGCATTTCATTTTACCAAAAATCTCTTTGTTACTTACTTCATTGATTATATATTGAATCATTAAGTATAAGGAATTTGACAAATATATATATATATCTATGATATTATCGCTATCAATATGTTTCGGATACTTATTAATTTATTCCTCGTATCAAAAACTATAAAATTATTATAGACAAATAATAAAATTATATTTAGAATTTGCGTTTTTTTAAATCTGTAACTTTACACCAATACGCAATGTTAAATCGTCAATTTTGTTTTGCATTACGCGTTTCCGAAATTTGCGATAACGCTGCCAGCTCGACGAATAATGGCACGTTTGACCCAGTTACTGATTCCCATCGCTCAAGTGACCTAGTTTCATCCTGCTCTAACATGATAATACTAATATCTACTACGCGCGAATTTGTGTCTAAAATATATATTCTCGTATGTATAATTTATCGTTAGCTTGCAAAAATCTCAATAGATTTTTTACAGAACTCGTGAAACAGCAAATTACTTATAAATGAAGCAAATTACTTGTAAATAAAGGTAAAAATAATTTTTTTAGTTATAAATATGTTACAAAAGTGTAGAACAGATTGACTATAATAATAAAAAAATTCTTATTATTTATAAGTTATATCTAGATATCTTTAATAATTTCTGATACAAACTCAATTTCCGATCATAACAAAAAAAAAAAATACAACTTAAATGAGGGCTTAAGATATCAGTAAAGTAATAATGGCCGTCTGCTGATAAGTAAAAGTAATCAGTAATATATATTTAGTTGCAATTTTTAAAAAACAAAAATAAATACGTAATTACTTATATTTAAAAAATATTTGTACTGACTAATATATAATATATCAATATATTTTTCTAACAATATTCTTTTAATCAAATGACGAATTTTGTAATTTTTTAGCATCCGGTCAGAATTAGTACACTGGCAATATCTGTTGCGCTCAATATGTTCAAAGACAAATTTTTTGTTATAATCTGCGTGACTTTTCAAATAAAACGAAATATTATGCATCTCAACAGCTACAATTTAAAAATAAAAAAATAATTCTATAATACAGTGAGAAAATAAAACCTAGTAAGTATATCATCAAAATAAGTTGCTTTAATGCATCAATTAGCTCAGCTAAAAAAGTTATAAAACTTTAGCTATATGCGCACACATATATAAACATGTTTCTTTGATTTGTTATTATCAACGTCAATGATTACGAACACGTTAGTCATTTTTAGCCAATGTACATGAGTATTTCCGATAACATTTTATTGCATAAAATGCTGAAAACACTTGAAAGAAGAAAATATAATATTTAATATCTAAGAGAGTTACTTCAGAGAAAAGATATTAAAAATTTACAATTACTTTTTACACGTTATTTTTTATGTGAAAAAAAAAACCATATAATGAATCACATACATAACAAATTTATCAAAATTTTTTGTATCAATTACTTCCTGACATAAAAAATATGTATTTGCATGATCAAGAAGTAAAAAAAAAACTTTTTCAGGGATGAGTTTTTGCGCGAAAAATTCGTGAATCATTTTTCTTTTTTTTTTTTTTTTTTTTTTTTTTTCCGTGTTATGCATGTTTATAAATATGCACGTATATCGAATTACGATACATAACATTAGCATTGTACGGTAAGACAAAGACTAGTATTGACCGTTTGATGTCATCGTGGTGTGAATTTTTCTGATTCCACGTCGAGTTTCGATCGGAAAAGTACTCGCGGATGACTAACTTGATGCTGAAGTTGAAGTAGTGCACGCAAATCAAATGGCTCGATTTAGTTAGCGGAAAATTTATCACATCTAACGAGCGCGTATGAGTGACTTCATATATATATATTTTTTAATTAGATAATCAACGATCAATATTTACAAACTGCTGATTATCGAAGATAAACTCGAAATCAAACAACATGATCACTGATATAGGTAAGTAGTCGTTTTACTTAATTTTAAATGATTCGGGAATGCTTTTCTACTATTGCTAGCGCACGCACATCGCGCGCGATATGCTCTTTTCATATACTTAATATTTTCATTATATATTGAGATTCTATTTCTTTGTTTTATATATGATTACGTACACTATTAGAAGAAATACATACCTTTTGTATGAATTTTTAACACTCGTCATTCGTTCTGTTGAACTACATGTTAAAGCTCTCGACGTGCAGTCACGATTTTATAATGATAATACAAAGTTGAGTCATTCTATTCAATTTGAGCCACAAATTAAAAGTATGTCTTTTATTAGTAAATATCTTAATACATTTTTGTAGGCAAAGATAAAGAAAAGAACATTAATATTAGAGTAAATTAGAAAACCTTATTAATAAAAGATAAATTATTTTGTGAATTTCGAACGATATTTATAAATGCTCTTTACATGTATGACGTAATATTCATATATCTGTTACAATTTTTATATAAACTTGTTTTTTTCTCTTTCTTTTATTACTTTTATTAAATTGATTTTTCTTTCATACTGTGTGGTAAAAATAAAGATTATTCTACAAATTTAACAATTCAGCAATTATCAACGCTATTCTGGTATTATTAAAAAAGCTGAAAGTTTTTGCTTGGGAAATCTCGAAACAGCTTTAATATTACATATATAAGTATATTTGAGATGTATTTACTAGTGATACGCTAAGTCGACGTTAATCCAGGAAATTGTCATAAATTCTCAAATAAAAACTATGTTTTTCTCCCGCGCTCAAACACTCTTTCGATTAAGAAACGCGCGATAACAATTTATTCTTGTTTGCACTAGATGTCTGTCACAACGTCTCAGGTTCTACTAATAACGGATGTCCAATAGTAAATATCTAGAAATAGCCATGATG
>QVNZ01027608.1:0-10803 GCA_014825645.1 Pseudomyrmex dendroicus
TATTGCTATGATTCTATGCATTGTATGTAAATGATTACTTTTCTGGTTATTTTCTTTATAGTTTCTATGAAATCTCTAGTACATTTGTAGTTAAAAATATAGTTAACAGACTATTAATGTAGTCATAAAAATGTCTTAAGTTACTTTCCTTATTTATTTTTTAGTTATTATTACCAGTAAATAGTAAAGCTAATGACAGTATAGTATCACATTTACCATAATTTTGATTATAATTATTACTTAAAAATGTGTATTTTATTTACCATCTGTTATTTGACATTTGACTATGTTATTATTTTAAACTATTATAATTTATAGTAAAATTTTTACATACTTGTCAAAACTATACATATAAGGTTATTTTTACTAATATTATAGTAATATTAACAATAAAAATAAGAATTCCAACTATAATTATTTCACTATGCAATTATAGTCGCAAATACCAAACACTTTTTTCTCAGTGTAGTGCGCAATTTTGTAAACTTGTAAATATCAAAATCAAAAATAACATTTTTCAATTTGTATACAATTGAACAAAGTTGTTCTTCGTATATTTACTCGTTTAAAAAGATTCATTTGCTATTTCATATGTCGTCGAAATCGCAGCTTTTAATGCCATTCAATCATAAGTCAAATCGGTCTTACTAAAACTTTTCTGACCACTTTAAAGGGAGCACAATGACAAAGCCCGATAATGTTTTGCAATGAAAAGAACAAGAATGGCTGAAAACTGTCTGACAGTCAACAAATTATATATACACGTCGTAATAGATCTCAATGATTCGTTTGGACAGTTATTATTCTACAAATATCTACAATTAACGTCAAATTGTGTACGTCTATATTACGCGTATATATGTAAACGTGTTATGCGAACGTGTAATCGCAAATTGAATCGACGACTCGAACGAGTCGTTTTTCGCGACTGTTGTCTTCGTGCGTCAATCGCTTATAGTTCGCAATTTGCGTATATTTTGCATCGCCTTCCGATCTCGCATAGCGCGATTAGTATTTATTCTTATCGTTTATGTGCACGCGAGGCATCGATTAAGTTATGATCTTAAAATTACCTGTCGCCATAAATCGCTATGTCTCGACAAAACAAACCGTCATTAACGATTTATCATTATTATTATTATTATTATTATAAAATCATAACCACGCGAATCATTCGCGTTCCTCGAGCGCTAATCTATCGCTTATTCATGATGCATTATCGATATCAATTGTTGGGTACTGCAGATGCTAATCACACAAAATCACAGTCGTTAAAAGTTACTAATACACGTTTTTTGAAAAAACATTTCCGAGGTTTTCTTAAGAGAATTGTTTTGCACTTTTTTATGTATACTTTATGTATACTTTACGTTTATTATCACAAAAATACTTATTATCATAAAAATACTTATTACAAAAATAATATTTATTATTATAAAAAATCCTATTATTAAAAGATTTATTTCACATATAAATTATCTACAATCACAATGTGTCTTTTATTGATCGATATTTCGACTGTTGGAATTTTGCGGCAAACTCAATGTAAATCTCAACGCAGCTTCTTATAAAAGTAAATACAAGCAAAATCTGCTGCGAAATCGGATATTCGACCGGAGGATCGGACAGCTTTGTCCTATCGGAATCGGTCGTCGCGGATCGTGCCGCAGATAATCTGTTGGACGTTACTTCGGCGGAGAACACAGCGGTGAACGGATCTATAAGAAACGGAGGGATTAATAATCGTAAAAGTCCGTGTCTTCTAAGAGCCATAAAGCTGCAGGCAATATTCTTCCGTCGTTCGTATACCCATCGCGCTTCTTCCACCTCTGCCTCACCGCGCGGCCGGTCTCCGGCAACCTCCTCACCGGTACTACTCATCCCCTTTTCCACCTTGCTCCCTCTCGTCGTAACTATCTACCTACCCCTCTCCGTTCCTCCTCTATCTTCGCCCGCTCCTCTTCTCGTATTAGGTATATATCTCTTTGCGTCTGTCTCCGCCCTTCTACATACTTGCCGTTCGCCTCCACCCTCTTCGTCCGCGCGTCCCTCTCTCTTTCTTTTCTTCCCCATCTTTCTGTTGTTCTCTTCCCGCTCGCAGCACATCCTCCCTTCGCCGCAACCTTCACCGCCGCGTCGAGGACCTTCCTCTCATAACGCTTATCCCTTTTTACAATTCCATTCCACCCTCTCCTCTTACAACGCGCTATTCTCTTTGAACGTATTCTTCTTTACTGCTTTCTTTCTATCTTTCCTCAAGCATGGCTTTCTCCTTTCGTTTCCGCACTCTTCCCCTCATCTGCGCACACGGAAGTCGGCCAAAAGCAACGAGAAAAATTAATTAACCGGGAGAGATCGAACCGGTTAATGTGTCGAAAGCATGCAGATAAAAATAACGAATGTTATCTTTTTTTTATAACTGATTACGAGCTTTTGTTGTTATTGTTATTACGTAAATAACGTTGAATCAAAAATCGATCATGGCAAGGCCATTGCTCATAAAGCATTTAATGATTCTATTGTGTCATTTCTTTTCTCTATGTTTCTTTATATCGCTTGTAGTATAGCTTTATCGTTGTTGGCCACGGTCCAGAGGAGAGACAGAGGAGAAGCTGGAAAAATCTAGGTCGTTCGAAGAATCCAACGACGTTATTCTTATACAATACATGTAGATAGCTTGTCTTCTCTAAACTGCCTTTCCTCTTGATTCTAAATTTTACGTATTCCCCGTCTTCTTCATCTATCTATCTATCATAGCGTCATTAATACCTGTAGACAAACAACATTTTCCTCGCCAGGAGCAAACGTAAAAAAAAATAGTAAAGAGAAGTGGTAATTGAAACTAAGGAAAATTAAGATCTAGAATCGTCTCTTTCTCCTTATTATACATCAAGCATTTGTTTTTTCATCAAAGAGAAAATACGCAAATGAGGACTGAGCTACGAAGGGAACCAAGATCCCCTCGAGCGCTGACAACATAGTACATAACAGACAATATAAATGTTAAAAATACGTGTGTTGACATCAATAAAGTCTATCATTAAAGGCTATGAATATACCACGCACTGTATTAATTAAAATTTATTTTAAAAACATGTAAAGTGTAATTACATAAATTAAAAATACACAATTATAAATGTGTGCCTACTTATAAAGTAGACACACACACAGATAAATGTAAATGAGAAAAATGTACTCTAAAAAAAACACTAAGCAAAAACTAGTATTATAACGATATGCCAAGAGAAAGAAAGTGACACATTCAGCCAAAAATCACATGTATAAAAAAAAAGCAGCTCAGACTCAGAAGGTCTTTCATAGCTCAAGCACATCGCGATTAAAAAAAACAGAGCAATCGTTCAAAATTGCAACTTGAAAATGATCCGAAAAAACGTTTGAGAGAAAAAGCAAAGAAAAGAGAAGGAGAGAAAAAGATTAGATATTCTCAAAAAAATAATCAGCACGACTTGCTGGTTGTTGCAGTTTGAAGACGTCCCGTTGTTTCCATACATCCCTTGTCGGAGCGCGCCACTTCATCTCTACTCACCGCGTCCGTACGTACTCATCCCACTTTAGCACCCCATGGGGGTAGCTACCCGGGGGAATCAATAACCGACGAGGGAGCGCGCAGGAGGATGCAGCGACGGAGCAGGGGTTCGGCGGGCTGTGGGGTTGGGGATGGCACGCGGAGCGGTGGAGCTTGGCTCCGCCTCCGGCACGCGACCAGCACGCGACCGTCGTCGCCACCGTCGTTGTACCTCGTCGCACGCCTCGTCTCGCCACCTCACTCGCGGCCACCACCCCTGACCCGGATCCTTTGCTCCCCTCGATGTCTCTTCTCTTTCTCTCTCTGTTTCTCTCGCGTGCACGCTTCTTCCTCTTTCCGACGACGATGTCGTGTCTTCCGTTCACGGACGGACGTCCCGAAGTCCTTACTATCCGCACTCTCTCGGACGGCGAAGCCACTTTTCATTGTCGTCGTTGTCGCGTCATCTTCTTTAACGAGATCAGATTGAGAATTTAGACACAAATTTTGCCGCGATCGATGTTACGATCTGACGACGAGCCATTATCTATACAAAATATAACGTCCTTCATAACGACGTTATCTTAAACATACATATCTTGAACTGTGCCGCATGTGCAATTCTCAATAATTGCTTGTTTCATAATGTTATTGTGTACACAGCAGCCAATCATTGAAAATTTACCAGATGTATCAGAATAAAGAAACTTTTCAATTTTTAATTTAACAGATCATATCATCAGAAAGATAAAATTATCAAAACGAGAAATCATTGCATGTAAGATGCAATTGGATAACGCGGAAAGGAACAGTAATAATGCGTATCTAAGTGAAGAAGGAAGGAAATCAGATAGAATAAGAGACAGACGAAGCCAGTCCCCACAAAGAGGGGATGAGAGTAACAGGAAGGAATCGATAACAGCGTGGCACGCGGCAGCCTGCCAACCCTTCGACTTGACTAAACCGCGTTCAGACTACCGCAACTACTTGAACCCTCGCGCTCATTCGCTCCTTACTGGCTGTTCCAGCAAGAGAGTGCTTGCGTCCGCACAAATTTCATTTCATTGTACTCTACCGCAGTATTACCCATTTTCAATTGTTGTCCAACGACAGCGCGACAGCGTCCGATCGTTTCGGATGTTACACCACCACCGCTGGTGCTCTTTACGACGATCCTTCGACGCGACGATTAATCACGCGCTTATAATTCTCTCATCCATCAATTAATCGCGATAGATTACTACTATTCAAAATAACATTTTTCGAATTTGCATATATCAATTAGAGTCATCAATTAAAATTTAATCATTCTTTAATGTACGGTTATTGGTTAAGTAAAGTTTATTTTATAATTTTATATGTGTGTGTATATATATATATGTATATAGATTTATTATATATTTGTTAAGTTTCACATACTTAATGATACACACACACACACACACATATTAATTTGTGTCTTATAAAAATATAAAGATCGGTCTCGTCACAGAAGTGAGATATAGAACGATGAGCTGTAGTGAAATATAGAAATGAGCTTGGTACATACACAAGTTTCTTGGAATATTGTTTTAATTTCATTTTCGAGATTATGTTCTTGTGCCACAGAGCTTCGCGAGATTTTTACAAAACCATTCACTAATCATTCACTTCAAACGTGGCGTTAGTGAATCCGGAATTTGTTTAATCTGCTGCAATCTGAAAAATAAAATATCGATTATTGAGCATCGCGAAACGTTCATAAAAAAATAAATTTGCTTATCAATTAAGTATGCGCGACATATCGAGTGGCGTTTTTTTGCGTGATTCTTCCAGAAAGACGGTAATATACGTAATTGATCTACTGCGCGATTTACACGCGCGCGCGAAATACAATAACGGGAGAATCCGGAAAAAGAACTCGTAATTTTCTTCCCACCCGGCGATCTGTCATTGTACGCGGGCCGGATGTTTCACATTTTTCACCACGACATATATATGGCCGCGAGACACACGGGCAGATAAACTTTTGATAGATAGCCAATACGCATATCACGGAATTTATGAAATCTAAACTTGCCAAGTATGTGCGAGCGTATATCCGCGCTCTCACGCGCGCGCGCGCAAGCACGTCGTGCATCACGCGGAAAGCTTATTCAACGGGATCAGTTGTGATCAGCAGCGAGTGATATTGCACGAGAAAAACTTCTCGGAACCGAGTAACAGAGATATTTGGCAGTCTCTCGAAGAAAATATATCGGAAGACAAAAATAGATAAAATCTGTAAAGCAGAAATGAGAGAAATTTATATCATCCCGTAAAAAGATATATAAGAGTGTTGAAGAACAAAGATCTGATTAGAAGATATGGTGAGTGAAGTATAGAAGAGACGGACTATATAGAAAGGTTGCAAAGTGAATGATGCAAGTAAGATGCGCCAGAAAGGGATTTGCGTAGAGAAAGAGACGGAGGTGAGTGAGGGATGCGAATGAAGAAATGAGAGTGTGAGTTCATAAATTGCAAATTGTGAATTGGAAAGCAAGTTTGTATTTTCAGGATTTATGACTAAGAAGTAAAGAACTATATATTTGACATCTTCTTTCAATAAATATCACGAGCACGCATGAAAACTTTCGATCTCTCTTATATGTATGTTTCCCGTGCATTATCTTCAAGATGCACGAGCGTCTCGAGATCCTCAGCGTGGAACTTGCGAGAGAGAACGGAGGACGATGGGGAATAATTAGCAAAGTTCGTGAATTACCAAGATAGCGAGAAGATTATTATTGGATTAGATGCAGCCTTTTGCTGGCCCCGGATGAAAGTCTTCGACCGATGTGCGCATAATAGCGAGACTACATTGCGCAAGGAAGTTGGACTTCTCTTTAGGCGCTATGGCGAAAACAGAAGAAACACGATTCCTATCTCGATTTCAGTATAGGGATAACGGAAAAGAAAAGTAGATTCCAACCGAGGTGACGAATTGATGCAAAAAAATAACGAAATTACTTTCGCATTTTCTGGTACGTCGAAAGTAGTACAGTCGATTTTTCCTCCAGACTATGTGTGCGTGTCTCTCGTTGCTTTACAACTCGATCCACATCGCTCAAAACTCGCGAAACATCAATTCGATGTGTGCATATATACAGTCTCTGTAACCTATGCCCGCAGGATTGTCCCTCCCCTTCATATTCTCTTCTGTCCGCCCACGGCGCGAGAGGACGCGCGCAGAGGATATGCGAGAGGAAGTGCGCGGACGAGAGAGAGAAAGAGGGCTAGTCGAGAGTAAGTGAGTGGTTGGGTGGTTGCCTGAGTGATGGCGGCGAGAGAAGAACGAGGGAGACGGAGGAGAGGACCGTTGGACCGGAAAGAAAAATACAGTCGCAAATCAAACAGAAAACACATTTTCGCTCTTTTTATACCTCTTTCGCGTAAATATTTGTTCTGGAAATATACGTTCGTTTCGTTTCGTTTCGTTCCATCTCTAGCAACAGCACACCGGCCTTTCTGTTCTCATCCCAAGAGCGTGTGCCGAGGCATGACGTTCATGCGTATTGCGCGAACGCACACGCTGTACCACATGTCTCGTACTTAATCGTTTATCGCTATCTATCGGTACTATATATATAGAGTATATAGTATATAGTATATATAGTATACACACACGCATGCACGCACGCACACACGCGCGCGTGCGTGTGTGTGAGTGTGTCCACGCGTACGATAACATTGGTAATTTTTTCACTTTTTTTTTATGCGCGCGAGATAGACCGGACATCTTTGCACGTAGAAAGGACGTTTTCGTACACGGCAAAAAGACGAGAGATAGCACACCGTCAGCATAAAGGCGCGTCGGCACCGCGACTCGTTCTCATTTTAAAGTTCCGAGGGATAAAAGTGGGAATACTTTAACTCAGAATGAAATTTCAAAAGAATGGGCTGAGGGGATAGTGAAGGAGAAAAGAGGGAGACGGCGTGAGGGTGTTTCTCTCTTCAGCCAGTCGGCCTTTCCTCGGCTGAAAAATGTATAATACGAGCTTGTAGTCCGCCCCACACCTTCACAATCCACCCCTTCCATCTTCTTTTTCCTCTACCCCCAACGCTTCTCTTTCTCTTTTTCTCTCTTTTCTATGTACATTCCAGTTTCGTTACTCGGATAGCTGAGCGGACATATTGAAAGCACGTAGACAATACCAAGTTGCTTTTGTGCCGCGCGTCGCTCTTGTACGAATATTATCCCGGACGAAAGATATTTTCAGATTTTTGAAGGAACTTGAAATCGGATTCGCAACGCAATTTTGATATCGCGTCGATCAACACGATTCTTTCCGGTTGCGCTCCACCAAATATCGATTACAGAACTATTGCTTTTCGTATGCGTTCATCATTACACAGCTAAAATGCAATATTGATTGTGTGTATTCATGCTTCACAAGTCTAAAAATAACTATATTGCAAAAATAGATCGCGCGTTTTTATCTCCATAGAGTTAGAAGTAACATAATACCTCTTCTCCTTATCGTTTTCTTGTTCAAACGAACGATTCGTGTGGCAGGTATAACGACGAAGCGAAAGTCCACACATCCTCGTTCGTCCAATCACGCAAAGGATTGTCGATCCGCAATCGTTCTGCATCATAGTTACGATTAACTTGATTCTCGCCTGTGTCTCCAATCTTGCCAACTAACAATACTTGCAAGTGCGGTCGCAAAGATGTTAACTTGCTTATCCTTTTATCGGGCGCAGCTTCCACGATACATGCGGTTAAATCATATCTAACAAATGTACAATCCAATTTTCAGTTTTCTAGATATTTAGTTTTTTTTCAGATATTGAACGATTTTTATTCGATTTATGTTAGTGAATTAGAATTTTCTTATAATTTAAGAATAAATGATCATGTTCTGTATTACTTGTCGACCATTTTGTTGAGGAATTCTTCTAACTTCGATGGCGCTTGTTCCTCCTTGAAGTAAACTACTTGCAACTTGTCGCTCGAGTATAATTGGGCTCTACATATATGAGCAAGATGAACAATAACGCTTGATTCTATACTACCATCGATACATATTGAAACGTGTTCGTTGTTTCTATACAACTGTCTAAATGTAATAAAAAATAGTAGTAGTCAGTATAGCACGTCGGGATTTTGAGTTTAACATGTAATTATGTTCTTTTTACCTAAACTTTTCGAGCGTTTGCTCGTAAAATGACAAACGTGAGCGATTTTTTTGAAGAAAATTATTATATTTAATGAGACTGTCTATATGTGGCGTCCGGTCGAAATTGACGAAAATATTCGCTGGATTTAATTCTTGAAATCTTCGTTTTGCTTTCTTGGTGTCACTTTCGTTATCGCTCTCTATAGTTACGAACGCTTTAAAATACCTATACATGCATCTCGTATTTATCTACATACTTTTCTTATCTATTTCTTGAAATAGAAACATCTTGCTAATATACATATATAGCATCGTTATACGAAAAAAATATAGCATCGTTATATGAAGAAAAATACTTGAATCTAAGAAACATGTATTTAGTATACATGTGTTACTTCTTCCGATGAATGTTAGCACAAACATATTTAATGTAAAATGTAAAATTCAAAAACTTAAAAATTTTTTTTAAATATTATTTTCGCTCTGATTTACCTGCAATTGCTCACCGGATAGGAACCAAAAGAAACATTAGGAAATTCTTTTACTACGGTTGATAAAGTACTTGCAAATACTTCTTCCGAAGCTTGTATAAATACTTCTTCTTTTACAAATCTTTTGTTTGTGGAAAGCAATTCCTGAAACGGAACACGAAAGTACAAATTAATTAAAAAAAAAACTGCCAAGAAACGTTTTACCAAGTATATCATCTACCTTATATAAACATTTGAAGGATTTCTCAAAAAATATAGGTGAGCCGGGAAAAACATAAACATTGTTTAGTACTATGTACGGATAAGCGTTTGGTTTGCCTGTCTCTGGATTGATACCAAATCTCAGAGATGCTTTTTTAGGTATTTGAGCCATTTTGTAAGCAACAGATGAAGTGTCTTTGACTCTAAAGTGATGTTTTATTATATCCACCAATTTAGGATGATAATGCAAAGTATCATTGAAAGCTTTGGCAAGTCCTATATGGTATGATGTTAAAAAAATTAATATGTACATCATTTCTATCACTTTTTAGTAGATACAATATGTTTACCTTCAAATGTAACATCATCATGTGTAGGTCCAATTCCACCAGATGTTATAACATAAGTATATTTATCACAGGCATTTCTAATTTCTTTAGAGATTTCTTCAACATCATCACTTATGACAGAGATCTGTGTAAGAGAGATATTGCATTTAATATTATTATAAAAATAAATAGAGAGTTAAGTTTATAACATTTAGAGAGAAAACTAATAATAACCATTGTCAGACATTAAATGCTCACCTTTTTCACTACAATACCACATTTGTACAATAGATCACACATGTAATAAGAATTCGTATCTTTTACTTGTGCTTTTAATATTTCATTGCCAATAACTAGAAGCATATGTGCAAAAAATATTAAAGTAAGAATATAAAGTTTCAGCTATTAAATATATAAATATCATTATTCTGACCAATGATCCTTGCTGTAGGATGTTTTGAAGAATTTGCATAATATCGTGACACAACTCGAGTACAGGTCACACATTTTCTCATACAAATATGAAAAAAACAGCTATATAAATTTATCATTATAAATTTTTAAAATTCTTTATTTTTATATAGATATAACAGTTTCGGGTTTTTATATTTCAGTTGTAAATTAAACAAAAATATTCGCAATACATGTACACATAATCGGTCTCTCGAATAGGTTAGGTTAGAATCACATGATCGGAAAATTCCAGTTTTGGAAATTACATGAGTACAAAATATATTGTATGAAGTTTTATAATATTTGTCCTGCGAGTATATGTAACTTCGTGTGATGTTTAGACAAACATCCATTCAATAGTTGCTTTCCAGCAAAAAAGACACAAACAGACACAAGAAGTTTGTACGCGTCGCAGGTCCCAACTAGAGTCCCTATAGTATGAGTCTGGCTACAGTTAGGGCTATCCTACACAAAATAAGTCCATATGCATAGCATAAAACTATATGGACCAATGAGCGTCGAGCATAAAGTCGCCATATTGATTTACATATGTAGATAGGCCTTTAGTGAATTTGACAAAACATGGCGTCGTAAACAAAACGATCGACAGTCACGTCACGTTCTTTCCAGTAACTAGTTGTCGCATCGTTAATGCAAAAGCA
>QVNZ01027609.1:0-12566 GCA_014825645.1 Pseudomyrmex dendroicus
CTCTCTCTCTCTCTCTCTCCCATTCTGACGAAGCCTTTTAATTGCTCTGATGATTTTAGGATGATACTGCAAGTTGGAAGTCCGCGTCGTCTATCGCGTGGTATTTCCTTTCAGTCTCTCCTCTGTAAAATTTCGCACTGTATCCAAAACGTTATTATTTCCGACTGTTATTCGAGTATTTATCATTACGTATTACGCACTGAAAAAGTGATTGATATTTTGAAACTTGATAGATCTTTTTCTTATACGTTCTTATTACGTTTTTCTCGCGGGAGTTCACGTAACAGTAGCGCTCGCGTGCACGAGGAAGAAAAAAAAAGACAACGGGTTGTCTAATATATTATAATTTGTCCGGGGAACATTGGTGGTTCCTGGAACCCCCGCCGCCCTGACGCCACGGCGTATCGTAGATTTTTTCGTATACGTATTCCCACGCGGGATTCTCGGTCGTCGTCGGGAGAGACGCGCGCGTCTACCTGGGCCCCTGATGTCTACCGAGCCGACACGAAACTCGAGTAATCGCATCATCGCCGCGGCGAGTTGCGTTTCGTGCGTTATGTTCCTTTCGCTTTAGAACATTGCAACCGCGCTTCCCGCGCTAACGAGAGAATTATTCCGCTGTTACGCGCGCGCGGCGCCCGTTCTCCAGACGGAGAACTCTTCCGTAGAAATTCAATGGAAAAATTCATTTCAAGTGATTTTCAGCGCGTGAATATTCCATCCGATACGCGCGCTCGGCAGACGATGAAAGATAAAGTATATTCGATTGCGAAATTTCGAAAAACAATAAACAATGTAACGCGTATGCGCTCTTACAGCTGTTACAGTAAAAGAAAAAAAAATTATTTTACGTATGTTTTTTAATTTACCATTGTTGTTTTAAGTTATTTTATTCCGCATGGATAGAAGTTAGGTTTGGAAGCTCAAATGGTTACTGCGTGTTGTTTCTTTTATTTTAACGTAAAACAGTAATGCGAGGTCTGATTGTTTAACGATCTAGAAAGTCGGTATTTTCTCGATAGCATCTGCAGGCACGAATCCGGTAGCCGGGACTTGTTTCGAAGATAAAGATTAATATTTACTTCTAATCTTTGGAATCTTTATCGGCCAATTATACGGGGTGTGTCTCTAGGAGGCCGTGAAGATACCTGCCCCGTCGATACCTTCCACGGATATAAAGTGGAAACTTTATTTTCTCGGGATCCCGACGCGAAAAGGGTCAGTAGGGTCCTCCTTATATACCTGGATCGCGCCGACGATTCGCGTCGTGTTTTTGGGGGAAAAAACGTCAAGAAGATTTAGCTCGATGATGCGGGAACACGTCGGGACTTCTTGACGTTGAAGGCAAGACTATCACGAGGTTTTCTTCCTCGGTTTCTCTCTCATTTTTCTTGTCCCTTTCTCTCATTCTCTTCCACTCTCTCTCTCTTTCCTCTCCCGTCGACGACGCTATCTTTTTCTCCACTAAAGCGTGATTTGTGTGTCGTTTTGCACCGCTGAGTCTGACGCACGTAATTATTACCTGCGCCAGGATGCAACAATTTTCGAATGCGTCCTGGGAAATTTCCGCGCCGTAACTTCTGCGAGCGCGCTCATTTTCTCGAGAAAACAAACGTAACGATGTAATTTCGGTAGAACCTTTATTGCTGCACTTATCGAAAATGATAGCAAACGCATAAAAAAAAAAAGAAGTTGTCGCGAAAATTAGAAACGTTTACCGGTGCAATAGCGCGCGAGCAGAAGAGAGCGCACGAGAGGCATCGGAAGACCGTATCAATATTTCAGCCGAGTTCTCGAGTTTCCCGACAAAATTACGAGAAGGGACTCCACGAACATGACGAGCAAGCTCGTAAAAATAAAACAAGTCTCCCTCGCCCGTACCTGGAAATCTCCGAAAGAAACTCCCGTTAGGAATTCACCTTAAAACAATGCCGGAGTGACATCTTTTCTCCACATCTGCGACCCCCGATGGGAAAAACGAGGTGGATGCTTCTCCCGGGAAGCATCCGAGGGCTTTGCCAACCATTTTCTCGGCCCAACCCCGAGACATTAAACGTGTGATTTGTGCGCATACCTTCGGAAAATGTCCCGGACGGAAATTTACAGTTGTACAATACCGACACACTCCGCGATAAGTATCATTTCGCACTTTATCGCGTGCATTTATCTGGCTACGTGAGAAAATGATTACCGGAGGGAAAGGCAACGAAGCGTATACACCCCCGGTCGGTTTATAATTGTCATACCAATAGACTTGTGCGGTGCGATACGTTTCCGCGCGCGCGACATCGCTCTTGCGAGGACAGCCTGTGTCCGCGTCGCTTATTATTCTGAGACAGGAGGGAGAGGGGAGAGGTCTTGGCTCATCGGCAAAAGGGGTGAGGTATAGGTCTGAAACGAATGATAATGCGGGGGATATCGTATTAAAATCTGGCGCTACCTAGACCCCGGCGCGCAACGAGTGCCGGGCGCCAAAATAGATGGACCTCGTTACAAATGGAATGGAGTTTATAATCAGTATCTCGGTGGTAGCATCTGTGTGCCCAGTTGTCGAGGTCTTTCGCACAGAGAGAGAAAGAGAGAGAGAGAAAAAATAAGAGAGAATGAGAGATGAGAAAACGAATAGAGAAGGTAAGGCAAGGAGGAGCCGAAGCAAAGAAGAGAGGCGAAAGAAAGACTCGGCTGTTGGTGGTTCCAACCTCTTCTGGTTCTGGTTTCTCGGCTTCTCCGTACTCTTTATATCTCTCTAACCGTTGCCCTCGCGCGTCTCCGTCGCGTCTTCTTTTTTCTTCCCCTTGTGATGCTCCGCGGCGGTGTTGCGGCTGCTGCCACCTGCATACGAGAACCGAGTCCAACAATAAGATTATAATGGCCTGCGGGAATACGTCGTATTTATCATTGGCCATTGTTTACCGGCGTCAGATCGCACTTTTTTTTTTTTTTCAAATTGAACTTCTGCCCTCTCCGCGAGCTACGCGTTGTACGGTCGAGCTCCGCCATGTCCGACAGCATAGTGCGTTCCGTGTGAACGATCAGTTGCACAGGTGAACAATATTCCTCGTGTATACAAAGCGATGCGAAGCGCTAGCGATTTTCTGTCGCCGCGACTTGGACAGAATTTTTTTTTTCTTATTTTTACGATTAAATAATCGCGCGAGAGAAAATCGCAAGTACGTATTTGGACTGAAATTCTCTTAATTAATATTGAAGAGCGATATCTTCTCGGCGCGACGTGCGATATTTACATTCGCAGAGAGCGCGACGGTCAATCTCCGAGCCTGAAAAAAAGACGACGGTCGTGGCCGGTGATAAATATTACTTCGCGACGAGGCTGGCTCCTTAGCGAGGCAAAGGAAGGCAGTGATCGCGCGGGAGGAGAAACCACCAGGAGGCAGCGAAGACTCTTCGGATCCGGAGAATGGAATGAGAAAGAGAAAGAGAAAGAAAGAGAAAAGAAGATAGAGAGGACGAAGAAGAGGAGAAGAGATCGAGTCGGGCAGAACGAAGGTGCATCCTTTGGGTGCATCTTGCACGCGCGTATTTGCATGCCGTCTGTGCGGAGTAAGTCGAAGGGGGCGTGGGGATCCACTCCATTGGCTCACCATCCGAGTAATGGTCGCTTAGCTACTCTCCACGAGGGTCCGTTGTGCCCCGTAGGGTAACGAGGAAAGACCCCCCCGATAATTCCTGCGGATTCTCTGTGCACGACGCTCTCGTTCTCTCTCAGGGTTCTCTCTCTCTCTCTCTCTCTTTTCTTCCTCTCTGTCTTTCTGCCTCGTCTACTCGGTCGTCGCTTTCCACCTTCTCCGCCTTCTTCTTCTTCTGTTTCACCTTCTTCTTCTTCTTCTTCTTCCTCGTTCCCCGTGGTACGCGCCTCAGCCGCGCTCCGCACTATCGGTATGCGCCGTGACTCGCGCTGTAAAATCCATTCGCGTAGCCCGGACTACGCCTACTGCACCGTGCGCCGCGGAATCCGCTCGCCAAAGTACGCCTACGTACACTGTCTCTGCAACGCGTTTCCTGGAAGCAAAACTATCGAGTGCGAGGCGTTACGAAATGCAACGCCTGTCAATTTGCAGGCGGAACGAGTTATTTCGGAAATAAGTTTCTTTTGTTTAGAGAAGCATGTTGTGGGTGTTTGAAAAAATTATTTAAACGATAATTCAAAACACACGCAATGTGGGTATACTCGTAAAATATTCACCGATGTGATTAAGGAGTGATCGGAACAACAACTTGGAAACTTAACTTCAACAACCTCTCGCGCGTCCGCTCGAATTCGTTACCTTCTGTCGCGCTGACTCGCACAGAAATTGGGTTCACGCTCGCGCAAGCTCGCTAATTAGCTGAGCTGAACCGAGCCGACCAAATGACTCGGTGGTCCCACGAACGGACCCATATGCCAACCTCGTACAGGGCTAGATTAAAATCTTAGTTCCCTTCTCCGTCTCTCTCTCTCTCATTCTCGCTCACCTCGCGGGCGCAGCGTTACCTCACGGGCCCGCCATAAGCCCCGTCGGTGCGTAAAACACCGCAGACGCGAGTAATTCCACCGCGTGCGTGCGTGCATGCGTGCATCCATGCATGCATGCATGCACGACCCTGGATGCGTTTTGTGATCCAGATCGAGGGGATCGTTATCTCGGCCGTTCGGGGCCGGGCCGGCCGTCATGCCTCGCTCGTCGCAGAAAACCGTGTCTCACCTGGTTCCTCCTCTCGGAACCGCCTTCGTCAACTTACCGTTTCTCGCGCTGCCGTCGTGTCATCGAACGCGGTCGTCCAGACGACTTCATCCGGAAGTCTTATCCCTCGGTCATCGCGCGGACACCTCGCGCCGCAACAGATGCGTATTTAATCGTCACTTACTTTATTATACAAAACGACATGTCCAATTTATGACAATTAAATAAGCGATATTAACGCGCAATTAACATATCGACGAGCGCGTAAAGTGCTTGAGCTGTTGCGAGACGTTCAATGCGTAATTACTTATGCCAGCGTGATTTTTTTTTTTTTTTTCACGTTTTATCATTGCGGAGGATCATCTCGTCTATTTCCTTCGCGCGCGATACGTCTTTTATACGAAACTCGATTCCCTGTCGAAGGCTATAGTTAGCGCACCTAAAAGACCGATCGATCAGCGATGTATTCAAATTTAAGATCCTGTACCGCGAGCGCGCGAATATCTTGTACATGCACGTGTGTGCGTGTGTGTTTATAGTGCGTAAGGATTTAAACATCAGGTATGCGAAAACGAACTCCGTATTACCTTAAACGCCTCTAAAGTCGTTGCTATCAAATTATCCATCGTTCGTGCGAATCAGAACTCATATTGTCCATTACGTTATCTCCGTCAGTATCGCGTGCCCTTCGTTACTCTCATCACGCGCTCCTCGTTATTTAAATATGGAGAACCCGCTCTCCCGCTTCCCGAGAGATCTTCTTCCCCGTCACAAATCGAGCGTGCGAGAAGTCAAGACGTGCTTCATACACTCGCGACGTTTCGCCGCGACGCGGCTGTGAAAAAATCGCGACGATCGTGAAAGAGAGAAATTTGCATTTGTATTTATAATTAAACGTTTCTCATTTGTGTTTTCTCGTTGTATATCGCGTTTCTGGCATCAGTCTGCGCGCGCACCGGCGTTTCGACGCGCATTACGTTATCGCTCCTGCTATCGGCGATTATCCCGGCAACATTGGTAATTATATTCGAGAAACGAATTATTCAATACTCTCGACCGCGCGCTTTTCCAAGCGCAAAGAAAAAGCGAGTTGGGCGCCGTTCTCGCGGATCGATCTGAAGTTTTTGGGATTTTGCGTGCACGAAGAAACAAAAAAAAAAAAATGCGCCATATTGACCCGATTCCTTGGATGTTGATCTTTGCGCGCGCGCGCAAGGCTGTGTCCATGAAGCTAGAACGAAGATAAAACGCGGGACTCTCTCAGGCGGGAGGAAAGGTCAGAGCGAAGAGACGGGGGGCGAGGAAGAAGAAAGGAGCGGTCGGTCTCCGGGGAGGGAAGGGCGGACAGAGCCACGGGGGTAGTGCGCTCGTTTTCTACGACGACGCGGCGCGAGCGATGCGATGCGCCGAGGGTTCCTTAGGTAGGTACCATTATGCAAATCTGTAGTCAATACCTAATACAAGATAATCACAATGATTATACGTCCGAGCCTCCCTTCTCACGGGCCCTGCCTCCTCTCGTGTACACACGTGTGCGCATCGTGTCCCGATACCTTTTACTCTCTCGTCCTTTTTTGCGGGACGCACACGCTTATCCTTTTCACCCTCTCTTCCCTCCCCCTCCCTTCGCTGTCTCCCGCTCGCCCTTGCGCGATCGTGTACGCTTGGAAGTTGGAAGTGCCCCGATGGCCCGCGGCGGTCCGCGGAGTCTCGTGGCAAAAATGCACCGCTGCTTATCATAAAATATGCCCGCGATGCGGCAAGCCGTGAGGAAGAGCAGGGAACGAGGGAAGATAGTACGTGGATGTACAGTGTGGTTTGGAAAGACTTGCCGGGAGATCGGTGAGCGCGATGGTAGCGACGAAAAGAAGTCGTGTGTGTGTATATATATATATATATTTATATAGTCTCAATATATATATATCTTAAACTCCTTTACGCACAATTTTTCTATTGTTGCTACACTAAATAACAAGGCATTGCATATGCAAATTACAATAAACAGAAATTGCGGTACACAATATGTATTTAAACAAAACAAATTAGCAAAATTTATTTTTCCTGTAGTTACAGACGAAAGGGAGTGTGTTTTATCGTTTGTATTGATGCAAACAATGCGATCGACGCACGTGGTTAAATTGTCTAGACTCTCTAACGCTCCTCTCATCACGCATGCGGCGTGAAGTCTTGGACACCATTATTCCGGCCGGGGTTCCGCAGCGAGACGCCGCTGCGACGTTGGTCCCGATCGTTTCTTCAGGGCGTATGCACGCGGATACGCGTTCCTCTCGCTCTACCTCGCACGATGGTAGCCTGCGGCCAATTGGAAATTGTCCCTAATAACAGGGGAACGCAACGCGCGCTGCACAGAGCGCGTCCAACTCCTATCGCGCGCGCGCGCGCGCGCACAGGGTGGACTCCGCTCGCTTCTGCCGCATACCGCACCATGCGAGATATTTTTTTGCGCGTGTGTACACGGCGCGAGAACGTGCTCACAAGCCCTTGGGCCCGCATCTCGCAAAGAGATTCGAAATATACGAGTAACTCGAAAGGAAGGATCGAGGGTTGATTCTCCCTCTCCTCGTTTGCATCTTTCCCGCCCGCAAAAGGATGTAATCCTTATTAATCCTAATTCTATTGCCACCACCCTTTGCGCTTTGGCGAATTTACGGCGAATTTCGACAAGAACTCGGTGACATTTCGTGTCGAAAGTAGCGATTGTCGGATAAGAAAAAAAATATGGATAACATGTGGTTTATTTTGATTCAAACGTTTAAGAGTGCGTAAATTCATTGATTTAAAAGCGACGACTGCTCTGTATACACGAGCCGTTATTCTACATAATTAGTGCTCTCGTCTTCTCCAAATTTGACTCTCGAGACTCCATTCGATTCGAGATACGCTCGACAATGCTGATTTACTGTCGTGAATCTAAACGCATAGAATGCGCTTAAGGAGAAGAGAGTGACAGACAAGATGTAGAAACAACGTGATAAATGCGAGGGACTAAATGTAGCAGGCCAGGAAGATCCTGGTGGCGGATAAACCGTCGGAAGAAATATGACGGTCTAAGTGGAATTGATCGAGCGTTTAGATCGCTATACGGTGCGGCCGGTCCGCGCGCGCACGGTAGCCGGCCGTCATCTTTTCATCTCTCTGCTGCCTCTTACGTACAATCGAAATAACGACAGCTATTGCGAGGCGATACTTAATAACGGCAATATTTTACGTTCGTACGAAACATCTCGTCCAGAGGTTTAAACTGCGCGTTTTTTTTTTCAACCAGAAAGCAACTTGAAGAAAGGAAAGAATTAGTCGCGGTTCGCAACGAGAATTGTCCGTCGAACGTGGACAGTAAACGGGAGGGATCGGAGTAAAAGGGGGAAGGGCAAATACGAGGGGGAGAAGGAGGAAGCGACAGTGCCGCGTGTTTCTTAATGAAACGTCGCGACAAAAAACAGCCACCCCGGTAATGTATTCGCGGCGGAAGTAGGGCGAAGGGGTCGGGGAACCTGCAATACTGACCGGCAACGGGCCCTTCGGGTAAGACCGTTACTAATTAACGCACACGGACGCACTTCCCGCGTACGTCCCACGTTCAGACGTCGTCCTCTCGTGATTTATCGATCGACAGCCGCATGCTCCTTGCTCCTCCGTCCGTTCGTGAAAAAAATAAAAAAATAAAATCGAGCGCGGATGATCTTCGCCGTGAGTTCCGCAGCGGTTTCCACAGAAAGAGAGAGAGAAAGAAAGAGAGGACGTTGTCCCTCGGCCTCCGTTTCGCCTTGCCTTCGCTTCCTGGATGAGCTGGTGCGCGAATCGGTCAGCGCGGTAGCGAGAGCGAACGATTTCGTTCGTACGCGAAGATAGCGGAAGAGACAGAACGCGAGAAAGAGAGAGAAACAGAAAGAAAAAGAGAGAGAGAAGAGAGAGAGAGAGAGAGAGACGGGCGCGCCACCGCGCCAAGCCGGTGAGGAGACGCGTGCACGAGTGCGTGATATCGTCGACACGCATCTGAGATCCCGTGGCGTGATATCGAGCACGCATATTACGAGGCCCAGAGAGCAGATGCTAACTTCGGTTGAACCCGAGCCGCCGCTGCCTCCGTTCCCGGTCGTTGCTTCTCGGCACTTGCGCTTGGGGAGAACGAACGGATGGACGGCGACGGACGAGTGTACGCTAGAGACTTTTCGAAAGAATGCCCCGCAGCCACTCACCACCCCGGAGAGGAGTGGTGCTTCCTCCTCCGGTCGTGGCCGCGATCCGAGCCAACCGACGCGTCGCGTCGCTCGTTTTTATCGCGGAGGGACGACTCGCAAAAAGTCCACGGGACTTCTGATCTTTCTACAGTCTGTGGTTGCATACTGAAGGCCGATAACCGCGATTTATGCAGTTTATTGCAGCGAAAAATTTCGTCCTTTTCATCGCGAGAGTATTTTACCTTAAGAATTTGTAAATGGCAATTAACAGCCGGTCTTAGAAAATCGTGACGCACGAGAGAGAGAGAGAGATCGATCGACGGAACACGAGAGTAGGAGCGCGAGTCATAACGTTTCTTTAATCCGCGAACAATTCTTAACGAGCTGTTTCACGAGCTCGTGCCGATTTATTTCCTTCTTTCGCATTCCACGCTATATCCCACCTTTGCCTTTACAGTCGGAATAGCGAGCGCGCACGAAAGCGTCAATCGTTCAATTAACGGCCGCGTTCGCACGTGACTGGCGAGCGCAAATTTTCGCGAAGGTGGTTTGAGAGCCTTTTGTCGAGGCAATATGCGTTTATACTGCTCGAGAGAAATTGAAATAGAATTTGGAAAAACTTCGGTAGATTGTCACAATTAGATGATTATAATAAACCTACGCGCGCACACATGCGTTTAGGAAAGAAAAAAAATTTTATAAGAGGACGTAATGAAGTGGTTTTCGTCTCGGAATCTTTCCAGTGAATTAAAATCCGTGTTATGTTGAATGTCTTTTTTTTTTTTATTTCTCTCGCTACACACATACACACGAGTATAAACGGGATCCCGGACACCTTCATTCCGCGAATACCGTGCGATTGCCAGTCGGCATTGCATTCTCGCACCGGGGAGAATATATGGGTGGTTTGTGTGCGGGGGCAGGATCGGGAGAAACTCGTGAGGGAACCGATTTAACTCGCTGCCTCCTTGAGTTAGCACCTTTTGTCTCGGCTGGTCGAGGCGCATTTGTCGACACGGTATGCGAGGCGTTTCGCGCCTCCGTGATCTTTGATTGGCAAATTGCCGCAGCTTTTTGTCCGCCTTGTTGCGACTTTGCCGAGCCGTGGCCAAACGCATCTGCTTTGCTAATGCTCCCGCGTACGCGTCTGTCCTGTCTTTCTTTCGCGGATTCCGTATCCGCGAGAAGATATATTCACCTCTTACTAGAGAAAATAATTGCTCGTCAAAAGAACGAACTTTTCACTCTTGTCGCGAATATTCTATACATTATCTAAAAACTTAATTGGAATTTTTTTTTTTTGGGAGGCTCTGAAAGCTTTTTTTCCGAACGTAATTACCGCAGTTGTTCGTGGTGAGGGCTCACATTTTGAGAAACACCGGCGCGAATACGCGCATCGGACGGAGAGGCGCGATAGTCCTGAGAATTGATTACGAGCGTAATTACCGGTCGCGGATTACCATAAATTTCCATGAGGCTCGCGCGCGCGGCTACCGAGTCGCTTAATAATGCTCGTGTAAAACAATTAAAAAAGAAAGAGAAAACCTCGAGAGTAAACAAACGAATTAGAAATTGAAAATTAGCTCTTAAAGAATCAGCATTATTTGGCCGTTCCCTCTTTCCCCTTCTTCTCACGTCCCTAATCACTTCTTCTCGTATCTTTTTCTTTTTTTTTTTTTTTTTTTCGTACCGAGAGACTTCTCGCGCAAGAAAACGATTTCCACACAACGGACGCGCAATTATTAATTGCCGTAATTGCGCAAACCGCGACGCTTCGTCTTAACGGCGCAGCGCAGAGACGTTGCTAAATTGGTGAATGGCGGCGCGGACTTAACGAGGAAATCTCGCGTGATTTCATTCACGTTACCTCGTGCGCGGCGCATCCGTTTTCGCGCACGTGAAAAAAAAAAAAAAAAAAAAAAATTTGTTGCGAATAATTGCGCGCTGTGCAAAACAGCCGCGGTTCTTACCAAAATTATACGGGGTACACGTGAATATGTTTCTTTTTCTATTTCAAACGTCGCGAAATAAGTATAATTTAAAAGTAATAGAATCATTATCTATTAATTGCGAATGCACATCGTTGGCTGTCACTGATAAGGATGCATTAGGTTACAACGAGGTTACGCAAAGATCGTCGATAATTCGCGGCAAACTTTTCGCCTGTCAACTGTAAGCCATACATTAGATCGGCGTGAGATAAGTCAAGATAATGAAATGGTAAATACAATTCTCTCGATGTAAAAAAAAAAAAAAAAAAAAAACCATATCAAATCGTCGTTGCAACGCGACAAGATACACGCGAAGATGCAAGTTTAAAAACGCGTAACCTCCAAACGCCTCTCACACAGGCAAGGGACTACTCAGAGGGAAGGGAATGTACGTCATTTATGTGACTATTATTTAATTCCGCAAAATGCACGCCCCGCATTTCAAATCTTCCGACCTCTCTTTCTTGGGAAGAGCCAAATGTATAACAATTATAATTACATGACTTATAGACTTGTGTTTTCTCTCTCTCTCTCTCTCCCTCTCTTTTTTTCTATCTCACTTCGTCTGGTTGTGTCTTATATCGAATTTCTCATGGGACTATACAGGGACTATACACGAGACTGTACCTGTATAGAAGCTGACAGAAACGTGTTTCGATTTCACATTTAGAAGCATAGCGTCGTAATGACATCACGCGAGCGACGGTATCTCTCGGGGGGACAGTATGTACGGACTTCCGGGGAGAGAGGGGGAAAGAAAGGGAGGTAGTAGCAGCTCGCATGGTAGCTCGCTATGCTCGACTCGGTAGCGTCAAGTAGACAGGGCCAGCTCGGTATAAGTGACGTTTCTCAGAAGGAGAGACGCCGCGAAAAGACAGCGTCTCGTCAAGAGAGCGGCACTCCGGACAATCGTTCTCGAAAATCTCTCACGATGTGTATGTGTGTGTATTCGTTTGTGTGTGAGAATTTCTCTCTCTTTCTATCTCTCTTTCCCTTTGCTTCCCATCGTTATTCCCGCATCACCCACGCCCGTTCCAAACGTTTCTCCGCTGACCGACAACGTTCTGCCTCCCTTCTCGCTCCCGCGGGCCTTAAGGGCGCCGAAGGTGCGCGCGCGAATTATCAGTCGCGTGTGATCGCCTCGGCGATCCTCCTCGCAAGTGTGTGCGGTTCCCGACAAAGAGGTTGGCCATCCATAATTCAAGCAATCCGCCCGGCCGCCGTGTGTCCTCGACGCGAGTCGAGGCGCCAATTGCCCTTTAGTATACGCACCAAAGTAATGTTTCTCGATCTGTAGACCCTTCTCTGCGCTGCAGTGCTGACGCACGGCGCTTACGATCGCGTTTATATAAACATACACGCCCGTGTTTACGTTCTGGTTCTTGTTTTTCTTACCTATTGTGTTGTTCTCGAATATTCTCGACTGAGCAAACTGAAAACAACTGAATTACGTCGCTGGTGAAATCAAAAAAATTTCAACGAACGATTTGAGATTAAAAAAAAATGTGAAACTAGACAAAAAATTAACCAAGTTAAAGTGTGATATTCGCGCTGACGTTAGATTTCTTATTGCGATTTTTAGTAATTAAGGATTGAATGAAGTATTTCGTGCATATACGAGAAAATTTGAGAGTGTGTTGATTGACGCAGTAACAAGATACGAAATATGTAAAACAGATCGCGAGCACACAAGT
>QVNZ01027628.1:0-11905 GCA_014825645.1 Pseudomyrmex dendroicus
AAAAAAAATTGCCGAGAGCAATCTCTCGATTTTCAAAACAAAAAACCACCCCGTAGACAAATAATTGGTATTTTTACAAATTGAAAAAAAAGCAGCTCAAGGGGTCGAAATTTATCACGGGAGTCGATTTTAGGTGATCGCTTACATGACACTTCCAATAATGACGATACCGGGTGTCAGCGATCAATCACCTTCTCGTGCAGATGCCGTCCGCACACATGCGATGCGAGCGCGCGCGCGTCGTCGCGCAGCGCGCGAGATATTTCCCTATCTAGCTGACAAGAGGAATGAGAGTTGGCTTGTGTGCCTACTATGCGGCGAAGCCAGCCCGATAAGCGCGTCGCCCGTCTTCGAGGATGTGTTGGTCGATCGGAACGCGTTTTCTCCGCCCGATAGTTTGTGTCGGGGAATATAATTGGATATGCAAAGCTTTGATAACAGCCACTTTTAAAGGCAACTTGGCGTCGCCGCGATCCGCCGCGAAATTACACACTCAGGTGAGTGCGGGAGGGATGTCTATAGCAGCTGGCGTCTCGAGCAAACGAGAATATAGCTTCATAGTGTAATTAACGATCTAAGAGATCTCGAAAAATTTTTCGAGAATAAAAATCTTCTCAGGATTTTCCGAAAGAAATTTAATTGCGAAACCAAGTATCGCTTTATTCGCAAAAATTGTGTGCGCATTAAATAGTTAAAATATCGAAACGGCAAAACGGGCAATTCGTATGAAAAATCTCGTAAAACGTTAATGAGCTTTCAAGTGTATCCCGAGTCAGTTAATTGAAATTATCTGATGGTGGGAATTAATTCGCAACAAAACGATGTTTGTTTATAAAAAAAAAAAAAAAAAAAAAAAAAAAAATAACGATGGAACAAATGAGCGGAGTTTCCATCGTATTTTCAATGTTCTCAAATGTGCTTAAAGCGCTCGGAGAGAAAGACCTTTGACTTGAGCGCCGAGATGGCAGATCCTCTCGTCGTCCCAAAGACGTTCAAATCCCTTTCTTCTTGCCTCGTTCGTCGTCGTACACGTGAGATTAGCGTCTCGGGGTTCGGGTAATTCGCGGAGCCAGCGGGTAAGGGTTGCGAAGGGAGATGTCGGGGAGGAAACACGACGAACGGAGAGAAGGAAACGCGACGAGACAGAAGAGCCCAAGTTTCGCCGCGAGCACCGACGTCGTTCCGGCCAAGTTTCCCCAACGAGACATCACCGAAATCTTTCGTGTCCTGTACGTACGGTACTCCGTATGTTGGACAGAGAGAATTTCGCGACAATCTGCCGTTAAACTTCCGCCACGAGACACGAGTTTTTCAGCGCGCGAGCGCAAGAACAAGCTCTTTTTTAGAGCAGACAGACAATCGTTTGACGTTACATCTTGTCGGAATGTTCCACATAATAAAGCGCGATACTGAAATAATGTGCAATAACGCGCGAAATTAGGGGCAACGGCGAATGTATTTATATAATAGCTATACAAAGGCATAAAATGAGAAATTTGCGAAACACGCTAAAATGTGTTATAATAATAACAATTTTGATTTTCTGTTATTATTAATTACACGCCATAAAACGTGAACTGACCGAAGAGATTCGAACAATGCCGCGGATTATTCACAAATGCGTGATGAATCCACAGTGTATCGTCGTGCAGGGTTAACGCTATTTCGCCGTATTGTTGTATTGTCGCGTCAGTATATACGTATAAATCGGACGCATTCCGTGAAAGAATGCACGAGATATCGAGATAAAATAAAATAACGAGCGTAACGGAAAATAGTATTTTTGCGGTAGCTTTTATTTTTCTGCAAAACGCCACACTGCAGTCTTTTGTAGAATACCGCGTGAGCGGCGCTTATTAAATGTTATCGGGCAAACGTCATTGAAAATAAAATGAACGTCCTCGTTGAAAGAGAAAGAGCACCACAGCGACCTTTTTCAATAAACAAATATGAGGTAAACCGAACTTCGCGGTAGCTTAACACACACACACACACACATTCAATATCGGTGAAACGCGCCGTCGACAGATGCGAAAACAGCGAAAAATGTCAAGAGGTTAATACGCGAAGAGAAAAAGTGATTACCGCGTACAGTTTTCCGGGAGAGAGAGAGAGAGAGAGAAAGAGAGTTTACTCTGTGCGCGCAACTTTTGACAAATACGCGTTGCCGCTGTTCGCGCGCGAAAATCGAAATTTTTATACACGTTTCGTAATCCCGCATTCGGTGTTCCGCCGCGTTCTGCCGATTTTATTAAATCTACACTATATGTGTGTGGGTGGCAACCGGTCAGCAGGGATTGAATGAGCGCGCGTTAATTTCGTTTCGCGAGCAAATGGTTTTTCTTTATTTTCGCATGTGTGCACGCGGCGCATTTTTCAAACAGCCCCCGGGAAAAAAGATTATTATACATATGTGTAACCGTGTCAATGTTTTTGACGATTGAATTGATCAGCGCGCCGCACGCAATGACTAATGAATCCGCGCACGAGTTCGCAAATCGAACTCGAGATGGGGGGGAGGAGGCGAATAGATAGGAACTTCCGGGGAGGAAGATCGTTCAAGGAGCGCGTTACAAATTACATTATGCGCATTTACACTGTGTTAACAACAATGGATACGCTGCAACAGAGCGCGCACTTCAGAGCCTCGTATTACGTGTGATATTTCGGTTTACCGCAGCATAGTTGATTACCTATCTCGGAATAACTCTGGTTTACCGCCGCATAGTTGATTGGCTATATCGAAATAACGCGAGTTCATCAGCTTCGGTGCGCATTAAAGCGGCGCGTCACACGGCAGCAACACATCACCGGGCGCGCCCGTATTGTCCGCGACGTTTCGTGATAAGAAGTTTGCGCCGGTGCGCCCTGTGTCTGTGCGCGTGTGTTTGTGAGGGAGTTTCATGAACATTCTTCGCATCGGTCCGCGCGCGCGACAACACCTGCCAACCATTTCTTCAAGTCATCCATCTACTTTACGCCCGTTTCACATATTAAACTTCGGTTCACGTTAGCGGAAGAAAATCAGTAAAAACTCCGCGCGACAGCTTCCTCCGTAATACGCTAATAAAAGCACTTTGCGGATTCGCAACGCAGAAATGAGATCTTCGAACATTTTCATGGAGGCGCTTTGTGGTTTCCGTTCTGCGTTTTCTTTACATTTTCTGATCACTTTGCTGAATTTTTCTTAACATTTGGAGTGCTGGCTCCGCGCGATTTCTCGAGAATTTTCAAATATTCTCTCTTCAGAGAACTTAATTTTTATCTCGCGTAAAATATATATATATAAAAGCACAGACTGCATAACGCGTTTTAGAGAGTAGAAAATGTTTACCAAGCAGATTGGACATTAAGAAGAAAATTTTAAATAAAACGACAGAAATGCTCGACAGAAAGAGGGCACGAACCGCGGAAACTCGGATCTTTCGCGTGGCTCTTATAGCAATCGAATGTCGTTTAATTAAAATCTTACTCTTGGTCGTGCTGACAAATAAATTGATTAACAAACCGCGTACGCACACACACAAAATAACGAATAAACAATGGAACTCTCGCGTGCGTTTCTTCTCGCGAACGGGAAATATCGTATCATAAGCAAAATATAAAACACACTAAAAAAAAAAAAAGAAAAGGACGCACAATGGCGCGCTTATACGTTCGTCGTGTTTTTCCCCAGAACGAATTGCACAATACGCAAAACCCACTGGATGTTTTCCCGGCCGTCGAGCGACCGGAAGTATCCAATCATCCCGTATTTTCGCGCGGAATCCAGTGGAGAGTCCAGATTTAAAATACCGCGATATAGATTATCGGACGATACCTTTCGATTCCGCAGGGCATTGCGTACGCGATCATAAAATTGAGATTGCTAACGGGGACACTGGCGGGGCGTACTGCCAGTGTAATCTATATTGACGCACACACACACACACACAATTGGGAAGTCATCGTGAATCTAAAACCTTTGAACTAGATTTTGTCGTGCTGCGCGGAATTGGCGGAAACGCGGTAAGCAAAATGATAATCAAAATTACATTAATATTACGACAACAACATTGAACAACAAACGTAGTAAACCGCGTGTTTATGCGCTGCGATTAAAAAAAAATTAATTATTAATCCGCGCGTGCACGTTGCGAGAGAATATTCAACGAGGATGAAAATGTAAAAACTCCACAGAAACTGAAAAATAGTTTTGGTAAAAAATTAAAAGAGAGAGCCCCGGCTTGGGATGCGCGTCTTGATGTTTATAATTTCGAAACCCCGTCGTAGCAGAAAGCGAAGAATTTCTGGGACGCGCAGTAAACGTGAGACTCTTTCCTTTGAAGTATTTTCAAGCAGCTTTACAATCTCGCAAATCCGTATATGTTAGAGAAGAACGACACTGTCGTGAATTATTTCACATCCGCGCAGAGAAAGAGAGAGAGAAAGAGAGAAAGAGAGATCATTGGGGTACGCCAACCGCGCGCGTCGAAAGTTGGAAATGCTGGCGAATTGCGCGCACACAGAAAGGAGCAAAAGGGCGAAAGGACGGGGGCCTCGACTGGCCGGAAGGTAATAGGGAAGAGCGTAGGTTATATAGTCCCGTGGCCGCTCAATTAAATCTCGTCGACGTCGCGTGCAGGAAGCGGGCGCAGCGTGCACCGGAGGTTTCCTTACCGATTTCGAGTGGGTGGACCCTCGCTCGCGCGAAATTTATTAGTCCGTGCGACCGACCGACTAATCCCAGCCCGGCCTTGGCTGGTCCGGGCGTCTATTACTTGCAAAACGTGTGTGCTGTGTCTGGTTTCGCAAACGAGTTATATCGACCGAGTCGAATGCCGCGATGAAGAAGCAACGTTCAAACAATCGCCGTTTTTTGCTTTTGATATAAATTATTGACGCTGTTTGATGAAAGATCGCACGATTTCACCCGCAGATTTGTGCACAGAGATTTTGAAATACTACGAAATCTGATCTGCTTCTAACTTGATGTCAAATTAAAATCAAAATAATTGAAACTCACCTCGAATTCGGATAAAGTGATTTTGCGTGGCAAATTAATCAACTCGGTGATAAAACTCGGAAAAAATTTTGAAGCAGTTTACGAGACTCAAATTCACGTTCTTCGACTTAACAAAGCAAATCTATTACACACGTTTTGACTGTAATTCTGATTATTTTTAACGTCTTAACGCTAGAATTAAAAATGCAATAATAAATTAAAAAACAAAAAAAGGCAACATACTCATGTACTTACGAGTCAGAAATGAACAAAAATTTCAAAATATAAAGTAACACAATTTAGAGATAGAAAGAGAATTGTGTTAATTAGTCAATTAAACTCTTTTCGTACTCACCTCTCTCGGGCACAGGCTCGCGCATACTGGAGCCGAGCTGGAGCTCGCTATTCACCAAGTAGATACCAGGTATCTGCGCGATGCAACGTAGGTTGAAATAGCCGTTTATGTAATGGAAGGGCTGCAGGGTGAGACTGATTTCGCTCCACTGCGTACCCTCGTCATCCTTCGTCTCCTGATTTCTCGCGGTAGGTTCCACCTGCGAGAGAAACAAATCAAGCGTGTGAGCCTATCGTTGGAATCGCACGAACGTTGCGCGATAAAAAGAAGGAGAGAAAACACCGAGAGATACGAGGGAGGGAAGAGAGAGGGGGCGTAGAGAGCCAGGAAAATGTAAATCTGCTTTCAACGAAATCCGTTCATCCGGAATCGGGGGAGGAGAACCCCCCCCTCCGGTCCCGGCGCTGCTTTCGTCATCCCCGAGCACTCAACGACGTCCCGCGCCAAGTACAAAGACGACGGTTTCCAGTTCGATGGAAAGTTGGAGGACTTGCTCTCGCGTTTCCGGCGCCGTGTTCTCCCGATTAATGTCTCTCCTAAGTATTGGCCAGAATGATCGAGTTCCGGCTTTCTTAATGGATCATTATCGTCCCAGTGGTGACGGCGACGAAAGTAAGTTATTCGCACGCTCGAGTGATTTGCAAGTATCGTAAGGAGTTTAGATAAACTTTAACGACGACAAGTCGATCAAGTCTTCTTGCTCGGTCATACGCATCTGAGAGACCAACTTTGCTCGATGCAGAGAAAATAATAAAATTAAAAAGCTCGCTCTGAGACTTATATTAATTAAATTATTTTTTTTTTTTTTTTAAAAAAGAGAAAAAAGTGAGAGACGATAAAAAAATTTTTAATTAAACGTTAAATTCATTCACTCGCTCTTCCTCCGGATCGCACGTCCCGCAATAATCTTAACGCTTAATAGTTTCGTAAGTGATAATAATCTCGATAATAACATAATTTCCGATTCACGGTGTTAGGGCGCGCGCACCTGATGCCGGCATGTTTCAAGAAGATAGTTGTTATCAAAGTTTAATGGCATTCGCGTCCGATGTTAAACTATACACGCTGCATTTTCGTATTATATAGATTACTGAACCAATATACTGTAATAATCTAATAAATAAAGGACAATATTATTGTATAATAGTTAACACGAGCGTCGTATGCGCGCGCGCCACGTGTACGAGGCGTATATACGTATATATATACATATATATATATATCTCCGCTGTTAAATTGATACGTCAAGCTTAATGCCCGGCCTGAGCAAACAATATCCAGCCGCGCGCAGGCATGCGACGTTACAAGAGCACTTGCTGACTTCACGTTTTCCCAGCCGGAGGAATTATGCAATTCGCGCGCGATTTCCCGGCGGCACGCGTAAAAAAAAAAAAAAAAAAAAAAAAAAGACGATAGCATTGATGCCTATCTCTCGTCTCCTTCTCTCACTACGAGAGACGCGCGCGGTAAAGTGTGCGAGCCGAATATAAATTCCGCTTTTTAAACAGCTACCCGCGAAATTCAATCTCGGATGGGAAGCGAGCGAAAGTGATTATAGCGGTTGAATACAGATTATGAGGAGGCGGTCGCTACGTCATATTTAAGCGGCCCGGATTTTCTTTGTGAGGAGAGGAGCTCTATATATCTCTTTCTCTCTCGCTATTCCATCTTACGCGTGTCCCGAGCGCGATGAAAAAATTAAAAAAAAAAAAAAAAAAAGAACGCTTGAGTTTACCTAACGGATCGTGAAATTTTCTATTATGAAATTAAATGCGCTGCGGTGGTCTTATCGTAGAAGAAACTCCGCTCTAATATTACTTTGTGCGCCACAAAGAGGAGGACTTTGATGCGTTCTTGCAACGTAATATCTAATATTTTCGCGACATCAAATTTCGGAAGAACATTCGGCCGATTTTCTGCACTTACCCGCGTACATGAAGCATCGCTATCACAACGAGGACGAGTACCACCCGCGCGCACGTTCGTTCAAAAGTACGTATCATCCTCACTACGTCGAGTGTGTGTAAATTGTATTTACGTTCGTGGATCGATAAGAATAAACTTTCACCATTCATTCGAACACGAAAATGACGTAAGTTTCGAGCGTACAGCATCAAAAAATTGCTATATCTATAAAAGTATAAGATAACGATTTCGACGAATTCTCTCTTACGTACAACATCGCGGGGTAACCGATGATGCAATTAGTTCTTCAATAGAAGCGCGCGATTCGATTGAAAAAAAACAAAAAAAAAAAACAAATTAAAGGTTCGCAAGTTTGCGCGCGATCTCTCTTTGCGAAAAAACTTTCCTTTCTTTTCAATCTTTTAATTGCTTACTCTCGTCAAAAGTTTCAGCGGATACTTTTGAACCACGCGTCTTGTTTCGAGATTCTTTCGAAGGGAATCGAGTCGATCTTTGAACGGCCGGGATTATTTTCTTTTCTCAAGAACGTTCGCGCAATCTTACTTCTCGCAAATAGTTCACAAAACAAAACTATTCAAATCAATGTTTGTTTATGAAAACGTGAATATACGTGAGTGTGATATAAGTGTAGAATGCAAAAGCAGAAATCCTAACGATGTTGAGCCGCTTCGCATGTTGAACCGCATTCTGTGAATGAAATTTCTCGTGTTTCCAGCTAGAAAGCCTACGCAGATTAAGATCGATGTAAGACAGTACCAACGTTGTGTAATCTAACTTAAGTAATCAAGCGAGAAATTCGAGATCGAGTTAAGGCAAATGTATTCCGTATACTTCTGCTACAGGATTACAGGAAAAATCTTATTAAAGTAAGTTGTTGAACGCGTGACGGTAAACGCAAATATTTTTTTCTTACATTTTAAAACAAATCTCGCACATAAGTATTTTGTTGCAGTAAGTTTTGTAAAACAAAAAAACTAAAAAATGTAGAATTTCATGTTTTAAATTATTATCGACGCGAATTACACGCAAAACTTGACGAATGTAAAAATCGTCCAAATTGAAGTTTCGACTAAAATACGTTTGATTGAAAAATGTATTCTCGTTGTTTGCATTTTCGAGGCTTAATCACTTTTCAATTTGTAATGTTAAATCTTTCAGCAAAAGAGAAAGAGAGAGAGAGAGAGAGAGAGAGAGAGAGAAAGAAAAGTTATTTTCGCGTTTTATCAGAAAATATCGCGGCGCCCGTTGATTTACACTTCTTGCGCAAAACCCGGCGTTTTCTAATTTCATTGTTCGTCATCTGAAAATGGAATTCTTCTTTCTTCGGCGCTATTCAAAGCGCAGATTACCAGAAATGCCGCGGGAGCGGGCCGGGGGAGAGGGAGAAAACCCGCAAGAGCCATTACAGAGCTGTACACACAGTGCGAGATATGAAATTCTCGCAGTAATGCACATTTAATTGCACGTACAAGTACTTGTTGAATCGATGCGCGCATACATCTGAAAACCAATATATTCGATTGATATCGCGAACGTGGAATTTCGCTTTATATCGGAAGAATCGCCGACCATCTCCATGGGGACTGAAGCTACGCGAATAGGAAAAACAAAAATGGATAAAAAAAAAAAAAAAAAAAAAAAAACTTTCACAAAAAATTACTTCGAACAGAAATTATTCGCTTTGCTTTTTCTGTTTTTTTTAATCGCGAATTTTCTTCAGTCGCGAACAAAAGCGCGCCGCGTGTGTTTCCGCGTTCAGCAGAAAGTTAGCGCGAAAACAAGATGAAACATCGGATGAAATCCACCGCGTACCGTTCAATTAGAGAAAAACACATTCCGCTCTTCCGCGCGAAACGTTATGTAATATCCAAAAAGATTCGGAGAAAACATTCGAGAAAAAGAAATGGAACAATGAAGAAAATTTGCTGGGAAAATCGAGACCACCCCTGCTCGCGACGACCAGGATGAAAACCAAGACGACGATATATTCACGTTGTATCATCATGGAAGTACAATTGTTGAACGATGCGCTTTACGACGTTCCGCGCGCGAGGACAAAACGCGAACGTGTACTTATTGACACAGCCGCCACCACCACTAGCACCACCATGCATCTTCCCCCGCATTTACCGCGTCATATATATGTTTATGGCTCACTTCTCCGAGCACAACCCGCAACCCTCAGAGATACAATACACATACACACACACACATACACGAAACCGCCGCGAAATGCTCCGCAGTTCTCGAGGTGTACATTGGACTTAAAGGGCGTAGCCGTGCGAAACCCTGCGCGACAGTCCGTTCTCCGAATTTACGCGAATAGTGGAGCGGGGCAACGGGATACTTTTGACCTCGGTTATTCCGCGCGCGGTTCTCGGGAATCACCAGGACTTTCTGCCTCTCTCTCTCTCTCTCTCTCTCACTCTCTTTCTCTTCCCATCCCCGGTACCTTTGAAGTGTCGTGCGGTTCTCGGTGTAACCGCTCACTTATGAAATATAAGCTCGCTCCGGCGTAGGTTAACTCATTTACACGCGGGAGAGGACTTTAACGTCCACCCGTCCCGAAATGGGGTATTACCGGGGAAGTCCGCGCCCAAGCACCAGCTGCTTCTCTCCCTTTCTTTTCCGGAACAATAGTTCGGCGATCTTTTGTATCTCGTATTCGTTCTAATTAGTGGCGTTCGCCGAATGGTGCTCTGAAATAATTCCGAGAGAGAAAAAGAGAGAGAAAGAGAGAGAGAGAGAGAAAGAGAGAGAGAGGTATCAAAACACGAGCTCTTGAATCCGACCTTTGGGATGCATAAAACGTCGTAATTTTTAAATGCGAATCAGGACGCGGCATTTGGTACTAATAACGGCATTGTTGTATATTTCACCAATAGCCTTAAAACACAAAGCCGCTCTTGCATGATAAATGAGGTAGAAATATAATTAATATAATTTTACGTACTTTCTCTCTCTTTTTCTCTTATGCGGTCAAAAAAATAGCTCACAACATTTTCTAAAGATAAACCATCTTGGAAAAATAAGTCGTGCCCTAGCAATAAATTTATCTTCGTTTTAAATTCAATTAAAAAAATTAAGTATTAAATATAAAAATAAAAAGAGAATTAAATAAAAGTTTTTTTAGTGTTATAAATAATATAATTTCTCTTTTTAATAAATAAAATTAAAAAAAAAACTACTAAGAAAAATGATATCTTATATAATCCTTATTTAAATATTATAGTCAGTTAAATCCTTGTGAATCGAGATGCAGAAATCGCGTCGTAAAATATCTTTACCGTAAGATTTTTCGGGAGAGTGAACGTCGGCGAAGTGTCTCTTCGTCGAAGCTCCGCGATGCATTGCCGCAGAAATTTCAAAGTGATCCCCGATCCTTGCCGCTATCAAGCAAATTTTCGTACTATACAGCCGCCGCTATCTCGTTCTTTCCGTAAAGAGCGGTATAGATACTCGTTGGGCCGAGTTGCCTGGAAGGATCTTGGCGCAGCGTGCATGCAAATCCTGACCGCGATGGCGGTGCGGATAGCTGCACAAGGAGGGTATGCGAATATGCACGTGTGTGTGTGTATATACACACGTATACGTGCGCACACTTAGTCACAGACATCAGGAGAGCAGTCCAATTTCTCCGCAGGCACCGTTCTCTCTCGCGAGCCTTATTCCAAGAGGCGGTGCTTTTGCAGCAGCGCATCGTTCGGCGAAATTCGAGCGGTATTTAAGCGGCGTTTATCGTCGGCGAAGAGACTCGAGTTGTTCAGGGTATCGAGTGAACCAAACGCGGAAAAGGAAGAAGAGGAAAAGAGTCGTTCGGAACGCGCGGCTCAGTGAGGAAGCGCGCGATACTCTTTTTCTCTGTCTGTCTGTCTCTCTCTATCTCTCTTTATAAAGGATTCCCTCGGTATTCTTTTACAAAGCTTGCTTGTCTGTGCCGCACGATAGGCGAACGTGTTTGGACTGTGCCGACCGCGCTGGTAACGAGCGAGCCGCGCGCTGCAAATCCGATACGTTCGCCTCACAAGCAAATGTCCTTTTTCTTCCCTTCTTCCTCAGTCGCGATTGAATGCGCGATTGAAATCGGATGTAGATATTGTAGGAAAATCGAGCGCGATACATACGGCGTCATAGACGGTTCGGTTCGATTCCGATGTATAAAGAAACCGAAAAAAGAGATACGGCGCTATCGCCGACTGACTCTTCCCCGTTCTTCGACGCTCGTTATTGCTATCGTATACGAGCGATACAAGCTTAAGAAGGATGTCGAGCGATATCGAGGAAGGAAAAGAGCCGCCGTTTCCACAAACGACATCGGACGGAACAAAACAGGGATCGTAGTTTTCCGGCGCAGAGAGAAGAAATCAAAAGGCACAAACTCCAAACATCGACGATTGGCTTCGTCTTCTTTCGCGCGCTGTAGTCACCTGCAGTATATACTTTGGGAATCAATCGACTGTCGTGTGCGAAGCTATAACGACATTAAAGTTTTTTTTCTTCGCGATATTTCTTGTGTATTTTTCAATCGCGACGTCTAATTTTAACGCTAGATTATTTTCGACAATTTAAATTAAAGAGTGAAATTTTATTTTTAATTTTATTTTTAAGAGCGCATGGAGATAAGTACAGCTTCGACAAAA
>QVNZ01027633.1:0-13659 GCA_014825645.1 Pseudomyrmex dendroicus
GGGCCGAGATGGATCTCGCGCCGCGTTTTCAGAGAACTCCATTAGTGACCATAAGCTCGCTCTTTCCCACCTTCCCCCCTTGGAAAAGCTTGAACACTCGCGGAATCGCTCAGTGCGCAATCTCGGCGTGGAAATGCGCGAAAACACGGGGTAGGTCCGGCGAAGGTGCCGCGCCTGTGATTCACGAGCTGCCATTAACGGTCGGCGTAACAAATTTATGACGTCGTAACGGCACCGCTCGAACTCGGGTATCTACTTGGTGTTCCATAAAATGCAAGCATTAAAAAATTATTTGCGCTTTGACAGAAAAGTGGGAGGAAACAGAGAATCGGGAAAAACGAAGTTCTTTCATTGAATTGATTTATATGTAGTAGTTTTTCGAACGATAGATTACTGCAAGTACATGTGGATGAATTCAACATTGAAGATTCGTGATGACAAAGATTCATTCGAGAAAAAACTTTAGATGCTCACAAATATCTTTTAAGATTTATACAGTTCGAGAATATCCATTTTTTTTTTTATTACATCCGTTTTGAAACATTCTGTACATTCTGCACCCTGATGGTTTTGTATCGTTTTAACGTGTCTATAACACTGGATTAGCTACTAACAGTATTAACATGTGAACAACAATTTACATGATTAAGCTAGCACATTACGTAGCGCATTGTAAGAGCGCATTAAGTAAGTAGATGAGAGATATCGATAGATTAGAATTTTTTTATTCCTCCGGCTAGTGATGAAAAGTTTTTATTATCATTTTTCATACTCTTTAATCTCCCATCCCATCACTTTTCACCGGTTGATAATGGTTGAAAATAAATTCAAAACAGTCTATCACACTTGATAAACTCTCACTTCATTTTACTTGCCGGATAGATTTTATCTACTCAAAGCACCGAAGGAATTCCTAAGAGAATCTTTATACAATTATTATTTAGAATTATCATTTGTTTATTTGTGTAGTGTGTAAAATTTTTATTATATTTTGATTTCAAGAAGTACGGTAAAAATGAGAAACTCAAGAAACTTCGGTGCCCTTTTTCTTCGAAAGTAAGCGCGTATCGTGGTAGACGAAACAATTAGCGAGAGTTTGAAATCCAAGTTTTAAACGTATCTTTCGTAAAGTTGAGAAGTAGGACGAAGTGTATTTTGCGCGTTTTTTTCTAAAGACGTTTTTCTCTCAAGACGAACTACGTTGAATTTAATAGAAAACAACATCTCGTTGTTGGATGTGCACAAAAAAAAAAAAAAATATTGAGAGAAAGAGAGAAACCATTTTGCTAAATTAAAAATATTAAAACTCTCGTATTTATGAATAAATTCTGTATATTTTTCGCAATCCACAGTTATTATTTATTATATATAGTATCGTCTCTCGGTTACAACTCTTAAATTACGTGTCTTATCCCCGACGTAGAACATAAAGTTTCCAATAACGACGAGATAGACTTTTAATTGCGCAAATAATGGACTTGAGTCTTTCGATCGTTCTTGTTATCAGCGGATTGACTGTTGCAGTTTAGTTAGAGTGACATAGGGAATGTTATCGACAATATTGAATCGCATCAACAGGGAAGCAGACGCGTTCCCGTAAATCACGCTGTAGAGCGGAATACAACGTACATGTACGTATATGTACGGGCGCATCGTTTAGTTCTGAGCATCGAGAATTACATACGACATGTGCATATTTATGCGCGCGTTCTATGCGTTTTATTTCGCTCTGGGAATCGACCGCCTTCCTTCGCGTAATCCGTGAGCATGCAATCCCGTTAAATTCCACAGAAAATCTAGAAAAGTATGTGTATGTTTGTAATAATATTGAAATTAACTTTTTCTTTATAATAACTTCGAAACAAGTATGCAATCGTTGCTTTATCAAAAATTTTTCTACTAACGAAGACACACGAAATATTTTAAAACGTAAATTCAAAATGTTGATGTTTAATATTTTTCTCTTGTTTTTATCTCGCGAAATGAAAAATATCTAGGCTTTTGTTGCGCGTTAACTATTTCTGCAGTATTTTCTAAATGAAGTGGAAATTGTTTCCGTATAAATTAGGAATCGGCGAACGCGGAAACTTGCAGAAACTATAAATTGGAAAGTACGTTTATAGTCTGATCTAATTTCGTTCATTTCATTACACGTTTGCGAAGACGCTTCGACTAGCAGCAGGCAGTCGAAAACAACGCGGGTGACTCTCAAGGAACGTTGAACCCCTCGTTTCTCAACTTCCTGGATCAAACGGACCGTGCAATTCTATCGAACACTGGCTCGCTTTGCTCGCATCACAAAGGCCGAGGTAACGCAAAGCCGAACTTGCGCTGGTGAACTTTTTAATTGCATCGCGTTGCATCGGTTGCAGTTAAATCCGCGCTAATTTGCGGATTTGCTTGCGTCGTTTGGTTTTGATGCAAAAAAAAAAAAAAAAAAAAAAAAAAAATGTTTTATCAACAACTGGAAGAACTGTTTCCTGCGTGACAGAATTTTAGAAAAAGAAAGTCACACACACGCGTTTCAAGTAAAATTAATGTACCATTTGACCTCAATTTTTTTTGCTGTTGTTCGACGAAAAAATATGGCGTGGAACGCTTGAACGAGCCAAAGCGGTTTTAATGAAACTTAAAGCGCCGCGTGGAAAAAGAAATGTTGATCGAAGAATATGAAATTTAATTAAGGCTTTTCCTTGCGACTAAAAAAAAAATTCTCGCAGTCACGTTCGAATTATGTTCTTGTTACGCGATGCATCAAACGTACCGCGTGATCAAGTTTTTTTCATTTGTCGGGGTAAGTTCTTTCAAATCAATCATCTTGTATTTCCACTCCGCGATCTACAATTACAAGGGGAAGTTTGATCGGTTTCTTATCTCTGTTTGACACACGAAAATTAGTTTTTACATTTCTTCGTCAACTTTTTATTTGTGCGAAGGTTGAAAGATCCTTCCGTTGTCACTGATAATGAGTTTTGTCTTTTAACGAGCATCGTCGAGACCACACGATAGACCGTCGCGAATTGGACGCGACGCGATCGTTACGCGAATAACTCCGAGGCGGCTGTCAACTCGGCATTATCCGCAAACCGCGGTGCCCGGAGCCCTTCGCCCTCTCTGCGATCCACTCCTGATTTCAAACACCCACGAGTGAAACATTGTTTCGAACTTCCGTGCTTGCGACACGGGAGCGGATGGGAGCTGAGAGCTCGACCGTACATCAGCGCATCGCGCGCGTGGTGTCGTATATCTGACGTTGTGCATGTAAAGGGGAATGCCGTGTACGGGGACGGAGGAGGCTGAAAGTACGCGGGGAATGCGAGGTCGGGCAAGGAAAATGGAATGGGACTGCCATAATGCGACTATGTAAAAACAAAAAGCGGTATTTTTCCTACTGCGTAAAAGTGTCAATGCTGCCAGAAGCTCTTGCGAACTCGACCGCTGCGCCGAACTCAAATGTACTCTGCATGCGTGTGTTTTGGATTGGCGGAGTTGCAGACCGAAAAAAGAGAGCTGTGTATATATAAATGATAAAAGAAAAAGTGTCATGTTCAAGTGTCTACTTAATTACAAATGCGTCTGTTGACGCATTTCTCCGCTGTTAACGAAAACTTTGACACATTTTTTTTTGAAAAAATATTTCTATTCAAATAGAATCATACGATCATACGTTTGTTTGGTTTTATAATCCTGAGCTACGGCTGATTTTCTGATATTTCTTGACTAGTTGACGATTTATACGATGCCATCAATATTTTTGGATTTAATGTTTTAACTTATATTTAATTTCGTTCACCGAAGAATATCCAATCAAAGGAATCGAAATGTATGATTCTATTTGAATAAAAGTAATTCACATACATCGACATCTTGTATATCGGCTTTTTTGTTTTTAAATCTCATTAAAGTCCTGATGTATGGTTAAACCTGGTGGGCTCGTAATGATCGCACATTTCTCTCTCCACACGTCACATTGCGCCTGGAAAAATGTGCGTTTGCTAAACGCATCGTGCAAGATGAAGATTCGATTCTCTTTCACACCGATTCTGTTTTATGTTACTTGTACTCAAGATATAAATGGAGAATGATTTTTATATTGTTTTGATTACGGGTTAATAAGTAAGTGAAAATTGCTCGCAATGATGCACAATATTCGGAAGAGATAACACAAGAAAAAATGTTAACTGAATAAAAAGAGAAAGATATGGGGTGAAATATACACAGTTGTTGTGAAAGAAATACCCCATTTTTTTGCTTTGTCGGCATCCGAAAAAACAAGTGCATGCGTTTTATCGGTAGAAACGATAAGTCGCTGTCGATTAACGACGTCGATTAATCGCGAATATTTTTTTTTTTTTCTGCCATTATCAGTAATTTGAACGCGAGCGCAATCGCGCGAGGATGTCGAGAAGAGAAGGAATCCACTCGAATGTGTTTCTCGCTGCTCATAAATTTCGCCGTATCTAGTATGCGGCGCGATGTGAAATATTCGTCGCGTATGGCGCAGAAAGTGCTGCGGGAAAAATCGCAACGTAAGAAGCTTCCGGCTTTTCTTGGTGAGAGGCGGCGAAAAGAAAATGTCGGGGAATGCATTATCGCGACATAGCGTCGTTCCATCATTCGCCGCGTTATCTTATATACGCCATCGACGTCTCCTCTTAAATCTTACTAACAACTATATCTCCCGACATTTAACTTTATCGAAACTTTCCCTCATAGTTAGGCGTGCGCGATGTCCAAAGTCATTCTCGGTCAATTAATTTCTCTGTCAGCGGAAAGCCTTATCGAAGCTTTGGTTCGAAAAAAAAAAAAAAAGATTTGCGATGTTTTATGAACCATCCACGCATCTTTCTAAGCTAGGTATGCGTGTACTTCTTCTCTCATATCTTCCTCTCTTTCTGTTCATTTATTCATGTCATATACGCCATTATTTTCGTGTATTTTTCGAAAGACGCATCTAGATGCGGTACATGCATATTTAGGAGAGAACACCTTGCTCGCTCTTTCTTCGCGACGTGCTACATCTCGCAGGTGTATACGCGCAACGAAAGAGAGAGGGAGAGAATACGCTTGACAGTGCACTTTTCCGAGCGATCGAGCGCTTACAAAACCTTTGGTCCCCAACTTCCGTTTTCATCCTCGACTGCGTCTCGACCGCCGTCTCCTCCACCCGAAATCCTCTCTCATCGCGGAGGGTGGAACACGGTGGTTGCACGCGCGTACGTGACGGCGCATTTACATAACGCCGCTGCAAATTGTCAATGCGGCCAGCCTTTGAAAATAAAATATGCACTGCCGTTCTCGGCAGTAGCAGGTGCCGGTGTCGTGGGGCGAGGAGAGAAACGGCGATAACGGGACGCTGAAGAGGGCGAAAGAAAACGCCCGTTGTAGTGGTGGTGGTGGCGGTGATTACGTGAGCGAGCACGTGGGTGCACGTGGTGCTGCGCGAAAGGGCTTGCGAAATCGGGCTAGAGGGTCGTGATTTAAGAGGCCGTGCAGACGAATAAATTTCGCCAACGTGTGTTCCCGGCTAAGGTACGACTTGCGCGCGAAAAAAAGCGCGCATACGAGAGCGTATGTGCATGCGGCCTATGTGTAGTCTCCGGGTGTTCAAAGTTGAATGCTCTCAAAAAAAAAAAAAAAAAAAATTATTGCTATGAGATAAAAAAACTTTTATGTTAAACAAATTATGGAGTAATGTTTTTTTTTCTCGTTGTACTTGTAATTTTTTTTTTATGTCGATAGTTTTCGTTCTTAAAGAAAATTATTTTGCTATATGTAATTGTGTCTAATCTCTCGGTATACACATGTACATACATTTTTGCCTCGAGCTGTTAATTTTTATCTCGTTTCAATCTTATCTCAATTTCAATTTTTTATGTAAATTTTACACGAAAACAGTAGTCGTCCGCTCATAGAAGCGCGTGCAGTTTGCCACGTGGAAAATATAATATTGCGCGATTTCTTACTTAGCTAATATTTAATCAGCGTGTGTGTGCGTTTGTGTATGTGAGACCCTCATGTGACAATTTCCCAACTTCTCCGTATACTCCCGTATATGTACATACGTACGTAGCGGAACACTAAATCGATTTTGCGAAAGAGGGAACGAGTTTTACTCTTCTGCGCGTTATTTTATCCCAGACCGACAGCAATGGACAGCAAACTGAAAGAGAACTGCGCGTCGAAGGGAAACTTTCTTTCCCTCTCGCGCGGAACGATTCAATGTACGTGGAATTGCAAGTAGTACGCATACCGTGCTTCTTGATTTTTCTCTGGCTACTCTCTGCGGCTGTTGCGTCTTTGTTATGCTTTTTTTTTTAATCTCTCTTCAGCCCCATTCCTCACCGGTACTGCCGACGCTTCTATATATTTTCGTGACCTTTTCTTTTTTTTTTGTTTGCTTATTTATTTGCGCTCGTTCTCTCTTTCTCTCTCGCTGCTGGCGTATCGACCCTGCTTCCAGTTTATCTTTGGTCAGCGTACGCACAACGGCTGCACAAAAGTTACGGAGCTCGCGGGCATGTAGCGGACGACGTGAAACACACGCGTGGAATTAAGGGGCAGAGAACTGCAAACGATTGCGGGGTTGCGGGGATAACGTTATCGTATTTTCTTAAAACGGGAGAAACGAACGAAGGGAAGGAAATTGCGCGATAATTTCGTTGCATCCCTGTGTTTTACTCACGTCGAGACCAGGCAGAGGAGATCCGGTCTTTTAATTAAGGCAAAGCCTTTGTTTCGGTTTAAATGTTTTCTTTAGCACTTAGCCATTAAGGGTTTCTATTATTGTTCAAGTATATACACACCTATCCGGACTTGCTATATCCACCGAGTCACTTTTTGAGAAAAAGTCTGTTATTGTACGCAACAAATTGGTTAATGTTACAAAATAAAAAGCGCGAATTAGTTAATTCGATTGCAAATGTTAAGATAATCCGAACACGAATTTCTCGCGATAAATGTGGATCGACTCGCGAATTGTCTGCTTTGATCAGCGATGAGAAACATATGTTATTAATACAGAATTACAGACTGCTCTGTTCTTGTTATCGACGCTTGTTAGAGTAAGATGCTTATGCAACTAAGATGCTTGTAAAGCGGCGAAGTGCTTTAGGCATAGGGAATTCACTCTGGAAAGTGGGTTTTGCGGCTTTGTCTGTGCAGTTCTCCGTTACAACTCACGCGCACGCGTGCGCTCCGGAGTATATGGATAAATGTCGAGTCAGAAAACTGACGTAATATATCGCTCAATTAATTATATATCGGTACTATATAATTAAATTTTTTTTTATACCAGCGTTTTATGATACGATAAAATTGAATAAATTGCGTTTTATTATAATCGCACGTTTTGAAATCTATTTAGAATTCTTTGTAGCCCGAAAAGTTCGCGCACGCAAATGTTTGGCAATTTTGTTAAATCGAGTATCTTTGTTGAATTGTTTGTGCTTTAAAATCGCTTAAGTTTTACAATCAGGATGCAATAGCACGGAAGTAGAATAGGTACCAGATTTAATCTGTTCGCACGTTTTTTTCAGACGCATCAATCTCGCGTATATTCATCATTTCAAAAGTCGCAATATGTTTATTTATCTGAACACTACTTACGCTTTTCAGATTTTGTTTCGGCCGCTTTGCCTACAGGTTCCCAACACAACGATGCGCACTACGTACACGTATCCTTTCAATTCTACTCCCTCTGGTAACGCGCGAAGTCTCTTTACGTGAAATCCGTCTCCGACGCGAGGACGTGTGCGCGCCGCACAATGCAGGTGCGCACGGGTGCACGCGCGTAACGCCGCGTTGGCATAGTCTTGCCATACAGAGCTGACGATGCGTTTAATTAAACCGGCTGTCGCCCGTCTCTTGGCATTGTTTCCGCGGGTTTGAAAAGTTCCCCCGCGGATCCCCCAATCCTCTCCCCGATCTCTCTCCTTTCGGGGGAGGTTGCGCTAGCTCGCAGAATCGGCCCTCGTGTTCCCGTTTGTTAAGCTCAAACTCTCGTTTGTGCGCATGTTGTGCGCACTCGGCGGAAAGCAATGCCGCGTTATTTGTTGCTCATTTGACAGACAACAGAAACATATCAGTCAGTCGGTTTTATACGCCTCTAGCTATATTCACGTTTATTATCTCTCTCTCTCTCTCTCTCTCTCTCTCTTTCTCTCTCTCTCTCTCTCTCCAAATGAGAGACCACTTGTGGTCATATTAGGAGATCGTTCTTGAAAGAAAACGAATGGATATTCTGCGACAAGGTATATAAAATGTTCGACGTTTATTCGAAACATTAAATTCTGGCGAATGTGATAACATATCGCTCTGTGCGCTCCAAATTACGCGCTATGTCAAATCAATATCTAATCCGTTTAATTAATAAAATATGTTTGAATAATTTACGGATTATAAATGTCGATATCGAAATAACAGTGTGTTTCGCTCGATTGTTTCATATTTTATGAAATAGAAAATTGCAATAGAGAAATGACAAAACACACACTCGGTACAAGCGAAAACTTGCCGCAGCAAAAAATAAAGTAAAACTAAACGCACCGTTGAATACGGCCCAGAAAAGAAGATATATTTGCCGTGTTCGCAACTTAATAACTCCGGTACCGGCTGGAACACTCGCATTGATCGCAAGGATTATGTCACCATTAATTAATATTCCGTTTATCGACGCCTCGGGAATCGTGATCGGACTATGCGAAATACGGTTGACAATGGGGTCGGGCTACAGTAAGTAGGAAGCCATTCTACGATCGGCCGAGGGCACGGGCGACAGAAGTTCGAGCCGCAGATCTGTCCATATGTACACTCCGAAACTATACTGACCGCGCTATTGGCCGAGCGGAGTGTATTCTGTGTACGGTTTATACACAAAGTATATGATGTACATATGCGCGCGCACATTATCAATATTTTATAAATGACAAACGTTATACGAATGTAGATGTACCTATAAATTTGCGCATTGTATATCAATTTTGTTACGTGCCTGTGTGAGAAATTCGTGAAATAACTGACCGATATGAAAAGCATATTGCCTAAACATTTTAGAATCACGCTACTGGTAGATATCCAATACATGCAGACACACATTAGCCGAGCGTGGGTAGATCTAAGGAGGTCAAATTACGGTGACATACACATCACGTGTGTGCGGAGGGTAGTCGGCACATACGAGCGAGTTTACCGTGGCACCCCCGTTGTTCTCCGTTTACCCAATACTGACCCAATTTCGATACACAATCTCGGGATCGACGACATATTATATTTTTGACGACTCTTTGCAATTATCGCTAGAGAGACAGATCTCTTGTTAACAAAACTAATTAAATTACATTCGATTGATTCGAAAAAAATAGTAGCTTCGAAAAAATTGAATTTATCGATCTCCAAAAACTTGTGCTCCACCAATTTCGATCTACGGTTTCTCAATTAGCAAACGTATGAAAGAGTCTTTGTTGCAAAACGAACTTTGCAAAATATAAAAGGAGTAGCAAGACGTAAAAAAAAAAACAACTGTTATAAACGAAATAAATGTTTAATGGAGATTTTAATGTCTCCTACTTTTGAAAAAAGAAGCGAACGAACGGCTTTTATCGTCCAAGAGACGATAAGATCGTGGGGAGAAAGAAGGATCAGAGTTTTATTCTATATAATTATCTACGAGCGGTTCTCGCGACGTACCACCACCTGCGCTCTCAATACGAGACATTTAATAATGCTGCAATGATGGATTGATTTAATTGAATCGAGCAATTACATAAAGTTATATAATCACGACTCGTGATAATTGCGGTGTTGTCATGTCGAAACAATCATCTGGCGCGAGAGAGAATTTTGACACTGAGAAGATCGGTGGGCGACTGTCACGGTTTTTTTTTTTTTATATCACATGTAATAAAATATTGACTCACGGCGCAAATCTAAATTTTATTTCCGTGGAATGGAATTACTCGATTAAACGAATGTAACGGAAAAATGATTATTGCGCGAAATAAAATCACACTTTATCAAGTTTTTAATGTAGGCAGGTAGGCAACAAAAACCGATCGATTATTGCGTAATTGTGTCGCGCAACGAAGGAAATATATCAATTCGCTCGAATAAAATGTTACGCGCGATCAATTGATTACATTCACCAGTTCAAATTTAATTTTTTATTTTTTATATATATATATAATCGATATAACCGAGATAGCTTGATTTATCTTTCAATTCACAATTGTATTGTGACATAAGTCATTGGGTTTTTGCACTCGTTGTAAAATTTTGTTAAAGTTTTTTATAATTTACGCGTTCGAGCAAATATTTTATAGCTACGTAACACGTTTCGCGACGCGAATAAATAATTACTAGAAAAGGTATAAGAAATATTGCACAATAAAGTGCGTATTTGCGGATGACTTACGAATAAAAATACTGAAGTTACATTGTGTGTATCGAAACCACGTCGTTCTTCCAACAAACGCGTTGCGTTGTCAAACGCACACGTTTTAAGTTTGAATTTTCGCTGTCGTATATTGTGAGTAGCGTATTAATAATCGTTATCCTCTGCACATAGGGATTTTGATAGCTCCATTGAAACACGGTCGCGTATTGTTTTGGGATTGTGGCGCACTTATACTATCGGATTACAAGTCAAAATGTATGCGATGCACATGTGTGAAAAATTCTTTCGCAGATAGTGGTGTTACATAACGTATCAATTGACGCAAAAAAACTAAAAGTAGAGAAGATTATTCGAATTATGTTTTTTTTAGATCATGTTTGATGAGGAGATGAGTGTGAATAAAAAATTCTAAGCGAAATTTGTTTCATCAGGCAAAAATCATCGAAGTGCGATATTTTTTCGACAACTTAGCATCATCTTATATTTTTTTCTTATATTTTTATTACATCACGCGCAAGCATTTCTTTCTCTGTTGTCCAAAATCAAAAAGCTTTGAGAAAAATTTTCATAAAGTAAGTTCACTTTGTTGATATACGTATGCGATGTGAGAAGAGGAAACGCGATGTAACTTTGCGAAGAAGTTACGTGAATCCTCCGACCATCGTTATTCAATGAAGTAGTGTTGGACGAGAGGAGAAGGAAAGAGAGAGCGAGAGAGAGAGAGTGAGGGAAGGGAGTATATGAAATCGCGCGCGATATACTTTGCGCTTTCGTGACGACGCAGTCGATGGAGTTGACTTACAAGTTGACTGCAGCGCTTCAACATCGCGCTTTCTTAACTTTTCGAGTGCTCTTTGCAGATTCCGATGGTCCACAGAAAACAGCGTAGTATTTTTCTTGCCTCGCGCATGAATCTCACTTTCGCCTTTTGCTAAAAGTGCATTCGCGCAAATGGTATTTGTTTTTCAAAGTTTTATAAACCATATATAGAATGTCAAATCACAAAGAGATTTTCTCGAAATTTATGTAACAAAGTTACAGTGAATACACACACACACACAATTAAAAATAAAATTATTAACTCGTCTTAAACTGTTGGAAATTGACAAAATTGGACAAGATTATTTCTCGCTTGAACGTTTATCCGTTTATATTGGTTTAAAAAATCCATCGTTCCGCCAATTGTACGCGAAAGACATGCAAAACGTGCTATAATATTCGCAACTTTACGCGGAAACGCGTCGGAAAATTCTGTAAATCGGAAATTATCGAAATATCAAATGAAATCTGACGCAAACTCTTTCGAACAAAGAAGAGCTTCCAGCTTTTGTCGCCTCGCATGAAAAGCTCGCAGGAAAAGCGGCGTGTGTAAGCCATTGAAAATGGAAAATTGAGTTATCGACTTTTCACCGCGCGGCTCAATTTCTATTTCCCTCTCTCTCTCTCTCTCCGACAAATTTTATTTAATAATAAATAATTCGCTTGTGTGTGTGTGTGCATCGGTCGAGCTGAAATAATTTTTGTTTGACGGAACCGGTTGAATAAAAAAAACGTTTGTTCGGTTGCGAAAAATGCTTTGCTGTATTATATAAATACGTTCGAATTTTCCCTGCGTATAAACATTTACTTTGCCCGCGCCAGTTTTACCGGTTAAAGTTGAACACAGGACACCGCGAGTTTTCAATCAAAACATTCGAACAATAATTTGATGAAAATTTTGCGCATTTCTTTTCTTTCTCTCTCTCTCTCTTTTTCTCTTAGTTTTTATACTATATTTTATGCACCCCGTTGAACCAACGCCTGTTTGTTTGTTCGTACGGTGTTCTTAGCATATAGAGTGTGCAAAGGAAAGCGATCAAAGAGAAATATAAGTATTTTTAGTACGTCCTTTGTGCTTTCCTCGTGGAAATCGCGCGTGACGAATATTGCGCCGTGTAAAATCGAGAACCGAAGCCGCATCAATGCCCTTCTTGAAGATCCGCGATTAAGCGTACTTTCTGTCCCGTAGGGTCCCCGGTTGTTCGCAACTACCGTTGGCAGTACTGTACACGGGTAAGGTTATTACGGTTAAGGGCTTTAATCCAGTAGCAAGGCTAAGAGCTTTAACCTCTTGACGGGTCGGAAGCCACCGCTATGCTCGGCTTGAAGTGCCGCGCAAGGCACGAACCTTCGTGCTCTCCCCCGTTTTCCTCGGGATATAATGTGCTTTCTACGCCCGGCTTTCTACGTCGGGACGTGTACGCTTTATAAACCGGTTATGTAGCGTGCGCGCGCGCAACACAATTCTTTCTTCGACCAAACATGTGTAATTGTTTTTTGAAAGAAAAATTAAGTTTATGTACACGTAGCTGTGGCTATAGCTCTAGGGATTAGACGGCGCGCAGATGACTCGGTACGCCATCATCTCTCGACGTCGCAATATAACTTTTTATATCTGATTACTTGGAAAAAAAAAAAAAAATTCACAGGACATAGTTAGAATACATTTGAATAGTGTGAGAAGCGGAATATATATTTTAATATGTATTTTTTATGCAAATTGAGATGTGTATATACGAACGGGATGTGAAATGGCAACTTGGCAAAACATCCAGCTTCCTCGGTTTAAGCGAGGAGGCGAAGCAAAAGAGGTACCGCGGGTAATTTGCTGCGAATTAACAAGCGCGTCGCACGTCGCGTCCGCTGTAGTTTTTAATAAAAATCAGTAACACACTTTTGCGCGTCAGCGTTGGAACAACGGAAATTCGCTTTCTCTCTCTCTCTCTCTCTCTCTCTCTCTCTCTCTCTGTCTCTCTCTGTTTTTAATTGCTCGCTTCTAGGATCATCCGTTGGCTGCCGACCTCGTTTTTTGTTTTTTTTAATTTATTTTCACCCACTCTACCTCGCGTTCTCTTTTAGTTCGCGGAATCTCTGAATTTGACAGGGGCAGTGTGTCATCGCCGGACAGTTTACACGGCACCGCCGAATGGACGGGCGTGTACGCGCATATACATATACCTCATGTAATATAACGGATTACGCGTAGATACGCGATACGCGCAACGCGTAGGTCGGTGTGGTCGCGCCGGTCCGCGTGTACACGGTCTGTACGCAATTACACGCTCTCTGAAACAAATTTTACAACATATCGCTGTGCCACGTGTGCGCGCGGCATTTATTTTATATAATACGGGTCGCACGCACCTTCGCAAGGTTCAATTTTCACGATTGTAACCTGACTGTCCCGCAAAAATTCGTCTAGTTTTATTACGTACGCGGTGCCGAGC
>QVNZ01027636.1:0-13626 GCA_014825645.1 Pseudomyrmex dendroicus
GAAAGACACATTTCGCTTATAACATCGTTGCGCGCCGTCGTTTCGAGCGTGTAACGCGCTCCTCGCTTCCGTCGCGCGGGAATGCGTTCTGGATAATGTTGTTACGCGCGTCTGCGCATATAAATCTTAGACGCGCTTACCGCGCGTTTCCCATAAATCATAGACGGAATACGGGACGTGTGGCAGAACTATCACTCGAAATACAGATACTGCCTGAGATAAACTTTGCGGAGAACAGGTTGTTTCAATATTGTGCTTGCGAGGCATCAATCACGGCACCTCTTTGTGACTTGTGTACATATACAAGCGAAAAGTCGAAGGGTGTAATGTCGAAGGGAATAATTTCTCGCACAGTTCAACAAGTAATTTTAGAAAGATATCGATTACCGTTATGTAAAATCGACATCCTCCCTCGTGCGGGGGAGAATATGTTCGATCGTCATTCACAGCGCTGACCATTTCTTCTAACTGCGGTGTCATTTTCCCTCTCACAGAAGGAATAATTGACGCCCGGTCTATTATCTTTGCAAGTCACTCTCTCTCTCTCTCTTTCTTCTTTTTTCTTTTTCTTTCTCCCGACCGGAGAGACTTCAAGTCTCTTGCAGGATGATGACACACAATAGGCGTCGTCTATATTTGCTGGGGTTATTCATGAGGGACTGTTTTTCTCTTTTTACAGAGGCCGAATGCTGCGTTGGCGAGACCGCCAGCGAGGCATGCTGGGAACCTTGTTACTGCGTTCTCCTGCAGGACGAGCAGACCCTCACGGCTTACAGGAGCGAGGACATGGCGGTGAGTACATTTTTCCCTAAAAGCCTTTCCGATTCCGCCGGATTTATCTATCCTGCGGCTTTTTCCTTCTCGCTCTTTCACGATGTGGACGCCGCGATGTTTCTCGTAAGACGGCGCGCGAGAGACGGGATTTACACCGCCGTAGGGATTTGCTTTTTGTCACAAGTTTATTTTTCGTAATGCGTGCGTTTTGTTGACGGTCCCTGCGTGCGCGTCATGTGATATCGGCAATTTTCATGGGATGTCTCGCCAATGCAATTTTGTGCAATTGTTTTCTTTTTTTTAAATTAAAGTATCTGACCCAATATCGTTTTATAATCCGTGATATCAAGAGCTTGGAAATCTTCGCGAGCGTAAATTCAGAAATGAAACTCGATATTAAAAACTTGTTTGGTATCGAGCAAAATTATTTGGGAGCTTTTGGGAATTTCATCAGCAAAATTTCTGCTTGAAAACCTGGTTCCGATTTCCGTAGGGGGGCAAAATACACGTCCTTGAGAATCAGCTTGTTGTTTACACGCGTATTCTCTCAAATTGGCATGTCGGTCGGAACATGTTCGATCGCCGCCGTGAAATGCAAAGAGAGGCAAAGGGGCGCCGACCTCTAATTCGATTAGAAAGTTTATACTCCGGTGACTGACATAAACGCGAACGCAAGCTTTTGAAGACTTGGAACTTCTGCGAACGCGACCGACGTTACGGATTATTCGGGATCTCTGATGTGTGTGTAATACGCGCACGTGAAGCGTGTGTACGTGGCGCGCATCGTACTCTTTGGCAGTTGTGAAGTTCGTTGTTCGGGAGAAAAAAAAACGATTACGATGTTGCAACGATTTGCAACGCTGCTTCCCAGGCGCTCGTTGTGTTCCGTTCGATATTATTTATAGACACAACGACGCGACGTGCAGTGTCGCGTGTACGTACACTTTTTCTTAACGGGGGAGAGGAGCATCGTGAGTTGCACGAATCCGATCCCGTAATTCTCGCGCGAATGTCCCGACGTATTTTTTCGATCTGACAGTTTCTGCGATTAAATTCCGTCTGCACGCGACGTCTGGCTGCAGCGTTTTAAGAAACAAGAATCCGCTTAAAACGCAATGTATCGTTGCAACAACACGTTGTTGTTCTCAAATATTTACGCGAGAAATTGATACGTGTGTATTATTCGTAAGACAATAAACGTAAGGAAACATTGTTGCTTTCTTCGGACCCTGGCAAGGTGTACGCGTAGCGCCGTGTAAATAGCTTCCGGTTCTTAGCAACACAAACACATAAAATCGCTGTCGCGAGAACTTTAAACTTGCAAATTACACGAGTTACAAATGTGACTACGCGTTTCCGCGCGTTTCGGAGTCAAAGAGAATCTCGCGACATTGTCTCGTAACAAAATATTGTGTCTTATATTATCGTAAACTCTACATAACATAGAAACGTAGGTACATATTTATATACGAAGAAATATTGCAATTTTTTGTTCTCTTTCTGTGATATTGACTCCATTCACATTTGGTCCCAATCACACGGACCGATTTCATTTTCGATCGGGCAAGAATTCGCGAGATCGAAATTCGAAGCGTCCCGCGGACAAAAGGGACGAAGAGACGTGAGGTGAGAAAATCGACGACGGAAAATTCAAGTTTCGGGATTGTTTCGCTCCCCCGGTATCTCCCTCGTCTCGGGTACCCAATTTCTTTTTTCTTCTCTTCTCGAATCCTCTCTCCGCTCGGAGAGTGTGAACTCCGACCGTTACTTGAAGTAGCGGTATTATCTCCGCACACACCACGAGAGCTATTTTCCTCCTGATTCCGGAAATTCTCGCGCGAGATTTAAGGGAGTTTTCGCGCGGTCGATATTTGCATTCCGATAATAGTATCGGTCGTATAGAGCTCGTGCAAAAAATATATTCGCACTTGCAGAAATTATCTTGTCACTCTTTTGAAATACCGTCGGAGTGTATTTCGCGCAAGAATTTGATGATAAATCTCTTTCTTTCTGCTCCCTCGAGATGCTAATACACGACAAATTGTCGACATATGACGAAAGTCTAGAAAAGGGGGACCCGAGCCACAGCGGCGGGAACACTCGTGGCTGTTTCGTCGTTTCGATTTCGCGGTCGCGTGCTTCGGCTGACATAAGTGGCAGCTATTATGTATTTAGAGTCGTCTGAGGTTCCCGCGGAATTTACTCCACGAAGAAAGAGAGAGAGAGAAAGCGCGCGCTTCTCTTTTCCTCCTCGTATTTCGCGTGAGAGAACTTCACGAATTTATTTCTGTGTGCGAGATCTCCCCTTGCCTGTATTCAGCGATCGTTCTTAAGGCGCCTCGAGTATAGGGCGTCCTCTCCTTTTCGCAAAAAGGGATTTTTCTCGGTAACGAGAGCTCGACGACGATGGCTTTTCACGAGCATCATCGAGCTGCCCCCCGTCTTTTCGAGCTTTCAATTCGCACGACAAATTGAATAAACCGCATAATAAATGTTTCCAGTGTACGTTTAAAGAAAAAAAAATAACAAAAACGCGCACTTTTTAAAATATATTTTCTTTCTCTCGCATTATATCGCGTTAATACAATTTGTCTGAAAACTTTCGTCTCGCGGCTTTGTAACGATAATTTCGCGGAATCTTTTGCAACTGAAACACCGCCGAGAACCAAATGAATTCGTTGAATTTATCGTGAATGGAATGCGCACCGGGGATGGCTCGCGATATGGACTGCAAGTTCTTCGTTGTCCGTCGTCGACGGCACGCTTTGGGAGCAGTTGCCGGCGTACACACACACACACATGCAATTCCGGTTTGGCAGTCAAAGGTCGAGCTGAATGCACGATCGCGCGCGCGTCGTTCCCGCACGACGGCGATCCGTCGGCATTATTACGCGAAATCCGCGCGCGCACTGAACACACAACGACGAACTCTCTCGCCGAACTAAGTCCATTCAAAACGGACTGTCCTCCAAAGCGCTGCCTTCTCAGCTCACTCCCGGAAGCTCCTGCAAATCCCCGGAGTTAGCCCTTAACTCTCTCGGGGAAATTCGGTGCGATACGCGATGTCGACGGCTTAGCTAATACCAATATTACGACGCGTAATTCGCGTCGGACTCGGCAAAACTCGGTTTTGCAAATGCCGCGTTTCTGTTGTTTCCCGAGAACGATTACGTTTTCCGAGCTTTCTTTTTATTGTCGGCTTTTCACGGTTATCGGACGCGATCTCTGTACACGCGATTTATTTTCCCGTAAATGGGAACGATCGCCTCTATTGCCTCGACTCTTTTTTTCTTTTTTCTGGAACGACCACCGTTTCAGTTTGTAGTCGATTCGCGAAGTACATACATCGGCGAAGAAGAGTTCTCCGTATTTAAATAAGCGACTTGATGAGAGAGAATCGATGGCAGAAGAGATCGACGTTTCCGCGTAAAATAAACATGTATTTTTCGCTCGGTCTCTCCACAATCGAGCGTCTGGGACGAAATGAAACCTGTTCGTGTTACGAAACGGACGGGGACACACGAGGAAACTCGAGCTCTCAGCGACTCGAATTATCATTCGGACGTGTTACTCGAGCTCGTGAAGATTTCGGTGGATTTCTCGACGCGGCAAGTCTGTTGCCGAAGGAATATACGGAGTTCTCTCGACGCGCGCGCGCAACTGCGAAACACAGAGACGCGGAACCTTGATTAGTACCTTCGTCGTGTACCCGGTTCCTTACTTCGAGAACTTGCTTTCTCATCTCTAGCGCGGCGCGTCCCGTACGTCTCTCCCTTACCGTCCCGCGTCGGGCTGTCGCCCGCGTCTCGGGACTTCATCTAGTCACTCGGAGCATCTTCTATCCCCGACTACCGGTGCCTTGTTATTACTAAATCAAGACAAGCGCGCTCCGACTCACTTCATTTCTGCCCCGACGCGGTCCCTTCCGCGTCTAATCGAGATATCCAGGAGCGCGATCACGCTTCGCCGCGAGGAGCCCAGTTCGCAGGAACGAGGTTAACGTCCATTCGAAGATTTTTTTTTCTCCTCCAGTCTCAGTGAATTTCTTCTCTCTTCTCGAACGTGACGAGAGAGAAGTTCGCGAGAGAGAAAGAAAGAGAGAGAGAGTGGAAAACTTCCGAAGCTGTTAATATTGTTAGGACTGCAAGTCATTAAAATGAAGAAGAGATTTCGAAAAAATACGAGACTAGGATGCGACAGTTGGAGCGACAAGAAAACATTTTTTAGGAAAAAAAAATCTTCTAACGGAGAGCCTCGCAATGTCGCGCTGGTTAAAATTTTATGAAAATTACTGCCAGATCTATTTTTACGTGTGTGTTAGATTTCGCACCTCTTCGGGGATATACTTCGTCGCAATTTCTTGAAGGTTTTTTTTTTTTTTTTTTTTTTTTTTTCTCTGTTCCGGAACGCGGCGACTCGTAAAGAGCGAGATTTTGTTGCTTTGGTCCATTAGCACCGACTTTACGGTCATAAGTTGGGTACGAAGTGTGCGCCAACTGCTCGGTCTCTTGTGCAACTTGCTGCTCGCCGCATAACACGAAACAACGGAGATGTAAGTAACGCGGGTTATAGAGAGCAGCTCGGGAAGGCGGATGCAAAAGGGGAGTATTAGCCACGGTAATGTGAAAACGGGGAAATATCGCGCGTGCTTAATTTACCGAGTGATCTGAGTCGAGGCTCGGTGCAGAAAAGATCGTCGATTAGCAATTCCTCGATGAAACTCAATGTTTAATTAGGAAACGATTCGATTTAATTCGGCATTTTAATTCAATTTATTTTTGTTTCGAGATTTTTAAGTTTTCGAGAGAGAGAGATGGAGCGAGAAATTGCTTTCTGTTTGACCGCTCGGTCAAACAGACTCGAAAACGCCACGGTCTTCCGGCGACGACTTGAATATTCTTCCGGTAAATAAGATGCATCTTCCTTCCCGTGACCGCAGAGAGCTTCGACGATGGCATATTATTACCGTTCGTGCGCGCGCGGTCCGATTTATGCATCGCGGTCGGACTCTCCTCGATACGCACGACCAAGCCAGAGATTCATTCCGGCGATAAATTATGCACGGGGTGTCTCGAAAGATAGCGCGCACCCTCTCTCTGTGCTTTCATCCCTCGATAATGGCTCCCTTGATGCATCCAAGGACATCTTCCTCTTGCCACCCATCATCTCTCACACCGACCAATCACATCTCTCCTCCGAAGTTCCCTAAAGTGCCCGGTTTCCATCGCGTGGCTGAATATAAAATGCAAAATCGACACTTTCACCTCGAAAAATGCACTTTTTTCTTCGTTCAACACATTTCGCGTGTCGAAATTCGCGTTGTTTGTTTGCGAAATTCGAATGTTATTAATAATTTACATAACGAATCATTCGTCTCCGATGTTTTTGTGTGAAAAAAAAAATATATATATATATATATGTACAGGAGAGTACGTAAACACGTCGTTTTTGCGCTTCCGAGCGCGTCGGATCCTCGTAATTATGTAACGTTAATTAATTAACGATGCGATCCACGTCCACCGAGCGACGCGGCCCCCGTGGACGTGGTCTCGTGTTCTCTCGTGCGAAAATAATACATATATATGCACATATATATCGTCCCCGATCCGTTTCCTTTTCGCTCCGGCGAGTTCTGCGGATTTCGCGCGAGACGCGCGCGAATTCCACACTCGTCACGTACGGACACGCGAGAAAGCAAACGCGCAACCCCATCTATAGAATCGTTCCCCGGGGGTCAACGGAGCCGCGCTTTTGTGTATTAAGTCTCGCTTCTCTTCCCCTCTTTCGCTCTTTTACTTCCTGTCCTCCCGCTTCTCGACTTCCTTTCCATCTCGTCTATGAACCCTCGGCTGAAACGTGAGAGGAATGAAATGCTCGCGATTAAGTACATATCGCTGTCTCTTCTCGGCGCAGTTTGTGTGCCCATATTTAATTTCCTTTTACTATCGCTCACGTGAGTCACTCGCGTTTCTATTCGTTATACGCGCATTTGTCTATGAAAAGTTTAACATCGCTTTTTTTTTGTTTTTACACTTTCAGTAGCCTGATCTGAGTGAAGCGCGTAATGTTTTGTAGCAATATTGTAACAGGCGTCCCGCTTATATATATATATATATTACACGTTAAAGCTGTATATTTTGTTACGAGCAAGAGATAGATTATGCAAATCGGCCCGACAGGCTTTCACACTATTAACGAAGTCTTGAGTGAATTTATAATTCTCTTCTCTTTAACGTGCGAAAGTCACGGACTTGGAAAATTAAATTTATTATCGCTCCCCTCCCTTTTCGACATATATATTACCATATATATCGAGATGAATTTATAACGATCGCAGAAAGAGAGAGAGAGAGAGAGAGAGAGAGAGAGAGAGAGAGAGAGAGAGATATGCGTCTTCCTCTTATACACCTAATATTTCTCTCTGTCAAATCATTTGCCTCTTCTTCTCGTTTCATCCCTCGTTTGCTGTTCTATTATTAAATTTTTCCTTTGACGAATTCCGACCCGGGGAGAGGAGTAGCGGGCAGATTGCGATACGCGCGCGCGGAGAAGAACGTCGTCGCTTGACGAGCGACACTTTGATCTTCGTTTCCCCGGGACACATCGTATAGTTTTCGTTACACGTGCGATCTGATACGAAGCTGATCAACTGGGTATCACCGTCAGATCAGAGTCCAAGACCGCTCGTTCGTCTCCTTCGGGAGAAGGAGATATATCGTCGGCTCGTGAAGTCGAAAGCGTTTGTTCTCTTATATACTTCTTCGTGTGCGTGCGTTCTTCATCGACCGGTGAGAAGCGCGCGCTCCCGTTTGCACCCTTGACCCTTCGTGTTCTTTTTTTTTTCCGTTCCTCGGGAACGAAGCTTACAAGATCCGTTGGGTATGGGGGTGGCATCTTCATAGAGGGTTTTTCTCGGGTTTCCTCGCGCAGACTACCCGAGACCTAACCCAGTACGTATCTCGTAGCTCGTGAAAGGGATCCTAGGAGGATTCGGGGCTAAGGACCTTCTCGACTATCCCGCTAGATAAATCGACCTCGCCCTTTCGCATCGTGAGCTCTCCTCTTACCTTCGGAATCACCCTCGAGAGTGGGCGGAGTCCGACGCACAAACCCGGAGAAATTCGCCGGACGCCTCGATAGCGAGAGGATGAAAGAGAAAGAGAGAAAGAGAGCGAAAGGTAGAGGAAGAGCTTGTCAGAGGAAAGGCTTGTAAATCTGGAAAGCTTGTTTAACTTCGGCCTCCGGTAATTCTCGGACGGGGGATGTCGTCTGTAATTAACGGAAGGGGAGACGAAAACTCATTATAAATTGTAATTGTGGCATTACGCGATAGTGCCTGAAATATTGACCACCGTCGGCCTCTTGCCGCTTATTCCGCTTTTCCTTCGTGAGAATAACGGCGCACGCGTTCCACCGACGTAATAGCGGAAGTGTCTGTGTCGTGACACTTTATCGTCGAGACGACGTACGAGCGAACGTTTTTTTTTTCTCCCATTGCAACGCGACTTTTACGCGGGATTAATTGCAATAAATTAAAACGTTTAACGATTCGCGCGTGATCGCGGGTGTATAGACGTCGCGAAGCTGACAATCACGTAGTTCGCCGTATAAAAGAGAGTCTCAAAACGGGAAATGTAAAAGTGAATAAATCTTTTCTCTCTCTTTCTTTCTCTCTCTCTCTCTCTCTCTCTTGAAGTTGCGCGAAGTAGATATTTCCACATGACAATATTTCACAAGATGCGCCACGGCACAAAACCTTTTTCGCAATAATCTCCGCGAAGCTTTGACATTTTACGTCGAAAGAATGAGAGAAGCGCGCGAGAGCGGAATTTATGCATGAAGGGGAATAATCTACTGATTTTGCAGCGTATGCCCCCGGGAGTAAAGAAAGATTCGTTAAAGTATTACATCGATTTAAGAGGTTTCCTAAGGAGATTTGGATCAAGCGGATAGTCAAAAGAGAGAAGAATTTTCCTTTCACGTGCGTATGCACATACACGTGCATATGCACGCGCGAGAGCCTTTACTAAATTAAAGCCACGGAATCCCTACGTTCCGCATAGTATATAGTTGCGTATTCCGAGCACGTGTGTGTGTGTGTGTGCGCGCGCACCTCCACGTAAAAACCAACCGCGTCCCGACAAGAACTCGTGTAATCTGCGAAAATCACAGATGCGCAATTTGCATGTTGTACGGGATAATTTTAGAACACACGGTACGCGTAAAACGAAACATACACACACACACACAAACACGCGTCGCTGCATACATTATTCATACTAGGCGGGAGAGAAACGCGTGGCTTTTAACCGACTAATTTTTAACGTAATCCGTCGCGAGACGGAAATTATTAAACATTGTCGCGTAATTAAATCTCGTGATTAAAATCCCGATTCTGAAGAGATCAATTAATGTCGCGTAATTTGCCGAATTCGCGAGGAGAGAGGAAGAGAATTGACTCTCGAATCACAACCAAAGGGGAGCGAACGCAATTTGTTATTTCGAATTTGTTTGTCTCGGCGTGTGCTGTTTTTATCATCGCATCGTGAAAATTCTCTCTCATTTGCGCGCTGATTAAACAAACGTCTCTGTCTCTAATAATCACATTAGTGTATTATTCACCTCGCGGACTGTATTATTGAGAACATTAAATTCACCCCGAAAGAGAGCGCTCCCTCTTTCCTCCTCTCTTCCCCGAATGGGATGGAAACGCCGAGTCCACCACCCAATAATCTCTACGGCTTAATGCTAGCGGTGTTGTACCAAAGGGAACACAGGCAGTCGCTACGAAGCTTAACTGCCAGACGCGCGCAAGAGAAGCCGCGGAAGATCAGAAGGTCGCGGTATTTCGTGGCCGGGAGATCGAGAGGGAGTGCTTTTATATATATATTATATATATATATATAGAGAGAGAGAAAGAGAAAAGGAGAGAAACGGTAGCAATGGGGTGCATTTATATAAGGCCTGCCTCGAGCATCGCGTCGAGCATGCGGGGGAGAGAGGAAAGGGTAAATATAAGCCGGATGGGATATTATCGAGCTGATATAGAAAGGTCGGTATTTTCTGTTGTGAGGTGAGGTATTTTCCGTCATTGTTTAGCTTGACGTGTCGGTTGTCGCAGAAATTGCGGAATCTCATTTCGCTCGCGTTTGTACGAGTTCGTTGACGCGAAAACACGAGCGGGGCAAAATACGTGCGAAATAACTGAAAATTTATAAATATAAATCGGATATAAATCGCAATATTTTTCAACGCTAAAGTTTCAATCATCTCGGGACGAACTTGTGTTCTGTCTCGGTTTGAGAAAACATTAGTACGCGCACGTGCCGAAGCAAAAGCGCGCTAGGAAAAAGCAATTGCCGGGACCAACAGCCTCTCGCTCCATTTCTTGATATTTGAAGAAGTAGCTCTTCAGAAATTCGGAGTAGCTCGCGATACTGTTTAACGACACTCGCTCCTCAACGGCGCTGATTTTGGTAAATGACCCGCGGCGGAACAAGAAACCTCTTCAGTGTTCCCGACTACTGCTATATATCGAGAGAGAGCGAGAGAGAGAGAGAGAGAGCACGCGCGGCGGATGACAGGAATATATTATCAATCCGCAAAAAGCGCTGTGTCAAAGCGCTTTTTATCCCGTGTGATGTATATTTTAAGTGTCTGTTTACGTAATAATTTATAAGAAGACAAAACGTTCTTGGCTCGTTAGTGACGTGGCGGTATTTTGAGCGCGTCGAAACATCGCGCTCGAAAGCGAGAGATAAAAAGGTCGGGTTTCAATTTAGAAAAGGCAGATAATGTCAATGGGAAAGTTGATCGCACACATGTCGTTTTTATATTTGGATAGATCTATCTCTTGCACAACGTGACCACTACACACACTCCACTTGTGCCAGGAGAGAATGTCGCTGTGGAGAGACGCGCGCGTTCCTGTTATCGGTCGATACCACTCGCTTGTTTATTGGCTTTATTTAGAAAGTCGCACGAGCGAGAAATTCACCAGTTGCTCCACTTCTCCCGAGCGGCAGGTGAAGTGGCTCCTCGTTAGGAATTCACGCTATTCACGCATCTCCCTCTCCTCTCTCTCTCTACGTCTTGCATATATCGTCGTGTGTCCGTTTTCCTCGAAAGTTCTCTTTTCACCGAGCTTTTCGTCGCGCCAGGCATGAAGCTTTCAGTAAATACATAAACATTTCGCGGCTGACTTTTCGTTTCCAGTCCAGGGGAGGGTCGTTACCCTCTCTCTCTCTCTTTTTTCGAAGGAAAACGCGACGACTTGCGCGTAAGAAAAAAAGAAGCTCGACGATGTAAAAGCGCCGGACAAATGTGCCGTCAGAAGCACACGAAGGGGATCTTGCGGTTTACGAGCGCGCGTAGTCGGGCGCGCGATTTTACAATGCGCCCGTTAACACGAAGCTCGGTCGCGACCGAGTCGTCGTCGTCGTCGTCGTCGTACTAAAACTACACATACATGCAAAGCTATTAAAACCGTCGCGACTCGCCCGGACGCGCGGATTATTCTGGGAAGTTTGTTCGGGCGCGACTCGCCCTTCGCAGATACATATTCGAGAGACCGACAACGCGCGTGTCGTAAACTGCGCTTTTTCGTTTTAAATTATTTAATGCAGTTTACGTATCTCTTTATTTCGTAAAGACTATATAAGATACGCGGAAGAAACTTCTCACCGGAAACTTGTTTCTTCGTTATCGTCGTCAAGCGGTTCGCGAGTCGAAATCTCGAGAGACATTTTTCATCGGGTCCGCCGCTTCTTCGTCATCTCGCTCGGGGGATTCCCGTTTATAATCGAGGAAACTTTTTCAATTAATTTATGTCAGAAATAACGGCGGAAGAATAGGACGAGGCAAGCCAAACGAACGGCGTTGCGTGTCGTGTTATCACACACCGGGGTTGAGAGACAACCTCGCGTCCATTTCTGGACGCGCGAATTGATTTCGACGTTACCGCTGCAGCACAAATCGATAACCCGAGACAAGGAAGCCCACGTACGTGCCACGTCGTAATCGGATCGGCCGAATCGAGGCGGGTCAATCGTACGGATCGAAGCGTCTCTTCGCCAATCTAAGCACGTTCGTGAAAGTTAACCCGAATGAAAAGGTTTGATTGGCACGCGAGAGACAGTGGGGGCATGTTTATTTAGCATTTATTTGTACGACGCGCGCACAATCACGAAGCAACATGTAATATTTATGTCGTTGTAATTATTATATTTTAATTTTATAAATTATTAAACATTGAGCTTGGTTACATGAATTTTATACGCAAAACATATATTACATTTATAAATGAAACACGGAGATAATTGTACAGCAATTATCTGAAATATAAATAAGTTTTTAATGGAATCGATTGCATTGACTGTAACGTCCGCATCCACGTCGAGTTTCCTCGAGATTTATACGGACGAAAAAAAAGAAAAAGAAAAAAAAAACAATCCAGACAGATCGTCTGGCTAATCGATCTCTCTGGATCCCTTGGGACAAAAAATGAATGCGATTAGTAATCGATTTGTATCTTTCCTTTGGACGCAGCTATTCGCCGGGACCGCCTGTATGTTCAAGTCGCACAACAAGGTTTGTTACTCTTTTTCTCTCTCTTTCTCTCTCTCACACACTCACACACACTAAATTTTGCTAATGCGTTGATGTCACTCCTTTTAATACATCGATGTTTTCCCGTTGGTGTGTGTCGCTCGCTGTTTGCTCTGCCTTTTACAACCCCGTGCCACGAAATCCTTCCGCGTCCTTCGCAACAGTTTCCTGATTAACGTTCCACGATGTTTTGCGCACAAAAGAAACGCGCACACGCCGAATTTGCATCGCAAAGTGTAACACGAGGATTAATTCTCCGAGTCCCCATTGTCTCCATGTTTCTCCTTCCGCTGTTGTTGCGCGAGTTAAAGGACGATGTTAATTGTTCCGTTGCTTTCAAAGACGAGAGATAAGACGACGCGAAAGGATAAAAGAGGCGGAACGGAAAGGAGATTTGAATTTAATTGAATTAAATCGGAGCAAAAATTCGTTCTGTAGACAAATGATTTTATGCCGTCTCTCTCTTTCTCTCTTTCAAGCACCCGGCGGCGGAAATTTCGCGTTCTGTTGACTTGTACTTCTTGATTTCAAACATTGCGCGAAGTAAAATGCGCACGTCGCGATGTTTGTACAATAATTGCAATGTGCTTGCATGAATAACTTTGTGTCTACATATGACATTTTTTTTTTTTTTTTATATCAGTTTGTACACACGTTTGTTCTTTTATCTAAAAGTTGAAAATTTAGTTTTTTTGCGCTGCTTTTTCGAGATGTTTTTAAAATTGTGTATTTTCGCTCTCTCGACCACATCTTCATTTTCCGCGGAGAAGACCAGCACTCTTCAATAACGCGGTCGCGATTGAGCCGAGAGATGACCGGTTCGTTTCCTGCGTCTTCTGCGTTCGCTTCGTCGCGTTACACATCCAGTTTCGTCGTGGAATCAATCGCAATTTCCTTTCAACGCACGTAGTGCTCCTTTCTGTTCCGTTCGTGAGTTGCGCATCGCGTCGCAAAAGCGCGATAGCGAAGCACTTGATGGGACAACCAAGTTTATCTACGAGACGTTTGCATCATCGTTGTTATCGTCAATAAATAGACGAACGGTAAACAAGCGCGGCGTAGTTCGCACACGTAGTCGCATGTATCGCGAAGCGTTTCGATACCTGTCTCAAGTTTCGGAGACCGATATTGAAGTCGCTGAGGTCGGAATAACAAGAGATACATCTGTAACAATAAATCTGTAATCGCGTAAATTGTTAGTTCGAATTTCGAAAATTAAGAATTTTAATCTTTTTAATTTGCATA
>QVNZ01027639.1:0-21117 GCA_014825645.1 Pseudomyrmex dendroicus
ATAAAAAGTAGCGAAAGACTCGAACCATTTAAAAGAATGTTAAAAACATATGTTACAGCAAATGTTTGTTAAATTGTATTTAAAATAGCCGAGAAAGCTAAATAAAGATCAATCAATCAATCGATAAATTTCATTGCCTAGTTTCAAAAGTAGGATTCGTCTCCAAACCGCAAACCCTTCAGTTCCAAACTCAAACGTTGTTCAGAGGAACTTCCGTATGTCTTGTAATAAAGTTGTAATCTCTGTAGATGGTGGTTTTAACAAGCAAATTTTGAGCAATATGTTGCTTCAATTTGCAATTCACACTTGAAGGAACGTTATATTGTCGCGACAGTGTTCGTTTGGCAAAGAAAAAAAATATCTAACTGTCTTTTTATTTATTTTTAAAGTATGTGCGTGTGTGTGTATGCCAATGAATCTGAAAGAGAGAAATTTCATTTGAAATTCTAAGAGTCGCGCAGCTATGTGCGACTAGCCACGGCGCGAGAAATCCATAAAACCCGCGCGACGATTCTTATTGTCGACCAGTTGAAGTCCCTCAAATCGCGAATAAATTGTTACTCGACGATTATTATTCAATGAGATTGCAGACGCGCATATCCATATCAATGCGCGCGCGCTGACTCATTTGCATTCTCATTGTCGCTCGCGCGATTGTAATGGTCCCACGTAACGTTTGTATACGTGGTATAAGTAGCACGTAGTAGATAAGCAGCGCGTCCCCTTCTTTTCTCTCTCTCCCTCTTCTCTTATGGGATGGCGTTTCACGCCGTTACAACGTGCTCGCGAGCGAGCGATCCATTGCGCGCAATTGAAAACGCGCAATATCCCCGAATCTCCCGGAAAGATCACTTGATGATAGTCGATGCGTCTCTCAAGTCGAGATTGTAACAAAAAATTCATTTCGAATAAAAATCTCGACCAAATCAAGCGTGAAATCGAATGTCTAGCAAATCACATATTTGCATCGATATATCTTGAGGCTAAAAACGACAACAAATAATAAAAAAATTAAATAAAGAACAATTCGAACAAAAAAAATTGACGTCTATCGAACAAAAATGTCTTATCAAAATTTAGTTTCTCTTGCATGCTAAAATATTTTTTTAATCTTAAATAATATCTTTAAGATTGTACACATGTAATCTGTGTAACGTAATCTCGATAATGCTCGATACCTATTACTCAATGTTTTCAAAATACTCTTTTGTTTTTTTTTTTTTTTTTATAGATACGTTGTTACGCGACGGAAAATATAGAACAGAGATATTTTCCGCGCGATAAACAAATTTTTTTTTCCCTCCGATGCACGTTCGTTTCGAAATCACTTTCCGCGACGAACTAATTTTGCGATCGCGTGTTATCTAGCCAAGAATACACCGATTAAATTAGAACGTTCGCCGGGAGAGAAAGAGAGGCGCGCGATAAGAAATAAAAGGTTAGGATTATTTTTGTAGCAGTTTTTTACGTAACGTAATTTTAATTCTCCGTAAATAGATGAGAGAAGCGCATACATAATAAGCTGGCTTTACGTCACAACGATAAGGTCAATAAAAATCAAGTATTAAAGATATTGCGGACCTCGCAAAAGAAACCGTTGCAAAAGTGACAGCGTCTCGGCTACGTGAAAAATATACCCAAAATTTTTATCAACCTACCAAGTACGTTCGCCTGCTAAATATGTATAAAGCGCGCGCCTTTGTTCATTTAAAACATTCGTGTCATTTGAATAGTTTTGAATCTGTCGTAGATATTCCCTCCCCCAAAAAAAGATCTCTCTCTCTCTCGCAAACTAATCTTCGTATACGCGAAAGAAAATTACACACGTATCTAAAGATACACAGTGTCCTCAAGAATGTAACATTATCCAATAACAAATGGTATATTCGTATGGTAACCGTGGTCGATTATCCACGTCGTATGCAGATGTAGGTATAAAGCAACGATGTGAAATAAAAGTTCAACAAAAGGAACGCGAGATACGCAAGGCAGTCAAGGTTCACGTCTTACTTCGCGTCCTTCGTTTGTAATACAATCCACGGTCGTCGCGTACGATTTTTTCGTCTGGTTTAACCCGGTCGTAATTCACGTCGGAGTTTGTGCGATAATTTCCATATACTTCTCCCTCTCTCTCTCTCTCTCTTAACAAAATTTAATAAAGAATATCCGGGATTAGAATTTTCTTCACAAATTGCAACTCGAGTCGCAATGAGCGAATCAGACCGGCGATCGGATTAAAAAACGCGATTTTTCATATTTAATTGTTGGAAGCGATTCGTGTCGCATTGTTGACACGCTGATAACAAAAAAAAAAAGTGAGATAACACATGCCAACACGTGTCATTGACAATGTTGCGCCGCCGGTCTAAAACTCGCGCGAGCTCGGCAAATCAAGCAGAGAGAAAGAGAGAGAATGGCGGCATTGCGCGAACGAACTTGTCAAACTTGTCAAACGCACTTGCGAAACCGACCCGAGGAGGAACGTGTGCCATTCATGAGCGTGGCGCGTCCCGTAATACTCGCGCGCGCACGAGAGGCGACATTGCATATTCTCGCTCGCGTTGTGTAATGTTCACGTGCTCACGTGTGAGGAGCGCAACGTGCACGCGTTCTCCGTCGGAGAATTTTGTTTACGTCATCAGCGGAGCTCGTTAAAAATCCATTTAATATCGAAAGAAGCGTTCGAGGCGATTAATTAACATGTTTTATGTCCCGTAGTGTCGAGCGATATAACATCGTCTCGCGACACGTTACACACGGTATCTACGCTCTTCTTTTCTTCGATATTATTTCGAAGAAACGTCACTTTTATAAACGAGTTGACAGCGACGACGACGATAGATGCGGTTTGCGATGCAGTAAGACAGCGAAACGCTATTATTAGACCGAAGGTCTGGAAGCCCTGGAACGAGCCATGAATTTTCGAGGCTATTTACACCAGGCATTACTTCCCTCCCACAATATCGCGCTTGTATAACGATCACGTTTTCCGCTTCGGGCCCAAGAAGATACTTTGCACGCAAGGTCGAGCGATCGATCGCCGCGCGAAGATATCGAATTCTCGCATTCAAAACAGAAGTCGACTTCTGTAACTCGCGCGCGCACGCGTTGTCTCGTATTTGTATTAATTGTTATCTAAGTCCTAAAGTGTATAATCAATGATGTGTTGCGTGGTTTTTTATTACACAAGCAACTAATAATGATCTGAGGAATATCTGAAGAGTCGCAATGCGCGCGTCGCTATTTCCTTTTGTTTTTTTTTCTCAAAAAAAAATAAATAACGACGACAATCGGAGCTAATTTCCGCCTCGCTTGCGTCGTATCACCCGCTCGATCAGGCGTCTCGCGCACCGGATGACGCAAGCGGCATCGATTACGGATATCTTTTGAAAGCGAACACGGTGCACGGTCTTGTCTCTCCCTTTCGTTCCCTTCGATGTGTTCCCTCGCGCATCTCGTCGTGGTTAAATCCATCCGTTGCGATTTTAATTTCGTATAGCCCCGCGAACGACAGTCATCCGTTGCTTTTTATTGTGCAAACCTTCGATTAGCAAAAAACATCGCATCATTCGCTCATTTTATCTCTCACAGAAAACAAAAACAGAATTTAATGACTCTTTAATTTAACGATTTTGAATCTCACGACTCGTAAATTTCAAGAGATGTTCCCAAATAAAGTATATTTCTTCTCAATGATTTTGTTTATAACAAAAAAGATACGCGTTGCATCGTTAATCTCGAGTTCCGATGCGACGAATAAGTACGCGTGCGGGACGGTGATTACGTAATTTTGCGTAAGTATTTCGCAAAAAAAAAAAAAAAAAAAAACTGGAACGACCGCGATATAGTAATTACGCGCTTAATCGAGCACGAGCCATTAGCGCGGATCTCGTGGCGACGACGACGTGTCGAACGCGATCCCGCGATAAACCGACAACGAGATCTTCATTACTGTCGCGGACGACAAGATGTGACGTCGAAAGAACCGAAAAAACAAATTCACATTGATGAAAAACATCGTAGTCCGGATACAAAATCTGCAAAAAAAAACATCGTTTGCAATATTATATCTCACGCGTAATCCGATTTACTTACATCGTCGCTCATGCGCGAGAGTTGCATTAAACTATAAACCGCGCTATACTACTTTGCCGAGGGGGAGTCGAGTCCTGTTAATCGTTCGCGCGTTTGTAATCCGACGTTTTGGAACGCGACCAGTTTCGTCTTTCACATTCGTGTTTATCGCCTTGCATATTCGTCGCTATATATCCGCTTCTTTGTTGTTTATTCGTGACTCCGCAAAACCCGTTCGTATAGGATCTGCATGCGTTCTGACCTAGTCTCTCTTTCTCTCTCTCTTTCTCCTTCGAGTTCTTTTTTTGCTCCTTATTCGAGAGCGATTTTGCAACAACATCGCGCAAGTCCATTTCGTTTTCTGGCTCAATACACCCGCGCGAATTACATTTCCATGCGCGCCGCAGGAATCCGCACGCGATCTTTCGCAAGAAATCCCTTCGCGTTATGCATCACGTGTATTCATCCGTGTGTGCGCACGCGCGCGCGTTTGATCTCACACACAATGAGGCTTGCAAATTCGCAACCCGAATTCTTATTAACACGGGCAAAAAAACATAACTTCGAAAATAATTGAATGCATGATGGATTTTTATTCTGCGTGGATTTATATTTCTCGTGTTTCCCCCAAAATAAAAGCCGCGAAGTTTATCCGTTTCTCAAGATCGTCGCGTCCGCGCGGATATTGTATTGTGTTAGATTTTTCAGAACACGCTTACATTTTTGTGTACACTTTTTCGTATCAAAAATTCCGAAGAATTGCGAAACATCTTTTTTTCTCACACGTGAAAGATAAAAACAGGAGAAACAAGATAAAGATAAGCTAGAATAAGAGCATCAATTACTGTGGGATCAGATTGTGCCCTTTTTTTTATTTTCACAAATAACGAGATAAAGTACTATTAAAATAAACATACTTAATTTTTTGTAGTTAAAATTAAAAACTTAAAACACCGAACCAAACAAGGTAAAAATAAGAAAGTACCATATTTTACAACATAAAATGTATGCAGATATTTGTTAGTATAAATCTCGAAGATTATAGAGAAATGCTACCATAAGTAAGTAATTTCATAAATGTTTTTATTTTAAATTACATGAATCCAATAATTGAAATAAATTTTTAAGCTTGTTTGTATTACGGTGTCCAATATCTGAACAACATTTTTGTTGATGCGTCATTTAATGTGCTCTCTATTTGATAACTGTCTACTTACTTAAACTGCGTTATAATAAGTTGTTAAACAATTCTAAAGAACTTTTTTATATTTTTGTATAAATAATTGTAATCAGTATAAGCATTTTTCTTCATGTTTTATACATATGTTGTCGTATATTTGTCGTATTTGTCTCACATAGAGACGAAGGTCGAGTTTTCGGAAAACTTGAGTCAAGGTTGGTGACCCAGTGCGGGACAACGTGCGTGATCTCGCACGCGTCGCAAATATTACGCGAAGAGAAAGAGAAGGATGCGTGCGAGAGACGGCGGGGAGACGAGAGGAGCGAAGAGATCGGTTGTTACGTAACGACGAAGTAGGCGAACCGCTACTACGAGGTGTAACGCGTATAGTAATCACGTGTTCCGCGTAGGATAACAGCGGTCACTAATGAGGAGAGGATGTTCTATTCATCTCCGCTAACAAGATCGCGTTTTCGGTTACCGCACTGTCTGATTAATGCCGCTTACTAGTTCCTTCCCGATGTAATACACGTTGAAACACGTACAATGTACTAATTTGTAGGAATTTGTTTTTCGGCGTTACTTTGCAATCGAAACTATACTCGCGACGAATCGCTAATTTTACGAATCTAAAACATTCGAGTCGCGCATCTCGATCTGCGTTTTAATGTCACTGCGCATTATATTAGATCTTCTCTCACCTCTTTACGACATCTTTGAAAAAAAGCGGCATGTGTAAATTATTATTTAATATATTTGTAAAAAAATTAAAAGAAGTTTAGAAATAAAAATATTATTATTGTATATTCTTATAATTGAAAGATTACCAGACGGTTAAAATCTTGGAATTGCAATTTACCAAAGAGGCTAAAAATTGAAGAGAGATATTGACCATTTTCTTATAACGTTGTTTTTTATCCTAGTTCTTTTTTAGCTGAACTGCTTTTCTCTTCTCGATGACGCGTTGGATTTGCTCAATTATCGGAGTTGTCGCAAATAAGACGGAATCCTATCATCTCGATATTAATTCGCGATCGAGCGAGTCTAATTAACGTTGTATATCGATTATTGACATTATTCGCCGCATTTACGTTACAAATACGTGACGCGACGAAGCGAGATTAAAGTCGCGTTTGCGGCAACGTGAATTCGCAATTATACGTTCAGTTAAGAATACAGTCCGTTAACAACTGGAATTTTTAATTCTTCTGCGGTGTTTGGGCAATGATTCGGAAAATTTTTCTCAGAAAATATCGCTTCTCATAAAAACTTTTGTGTCTCTTACTTTGTAAAGTTTCAATAAGACAAACGTTATATAACGTATTTTTAAAGTGTAAAAATTGAAATAATTTAAAATCAATAAAAATGTTAAATTTATATAGTGCACACACACACACAAATTTAATGTGATGCTTTTATATAAAAAAAAAACCCAATGTCTTGATCTTGTGTCTCCTCCTCGATCAATGCGATCGAGTATAGTTTGCGCGATCAAACGTTCCTCCTCTAGTGAACCATTCACATGGTTTTCAGACACGTGACACACGCGGCCGACCGTCATTGATGCCTCGTTGCAGTCTACAAAAACGCATTATTACAGCTTACGCGAGTCGCTCGCGTTGCGTAAGCGAATCACGAGCCTCGGCTCGTCACGTTTTTAAGAGGAGAAAAAAAAAGAACGTGTTAATTGAAATCTTTCTTTTTTACACGTAACACGAAGCTGACGCGAAAAAAAAACGTGAGTTGGTCGCGCGCGAGGTGATAAATCTCCGTAGTAAAATAAAAAATAAAGTGTGATCAAAGGAAAAAAAAATTTTAATAAAGAAAAGAAGTTTCGCGAGCAATAAATTTAGAGACAAGAGATTGTTTTATTCTCACATATCTTTGTCCGATCAGCTTTGAGAATCAGCTCTGCTTTAATTAGGAGATTAGCATCGAGGCGGCCAGAAGCAGCCGTTCGTCTCGGAGACGAGATAAGATTCGAATATCGGCGTGCGTTATGTCGTCCGTCTCGCGCTTATATAACGCGAAGATCCGCGTTTGATCGGTCGGGGTCGCAAAATTCTATTGCATTGCGCGAATGGCAATACCTTAGCTATCTCTCGCGCACAAGCTGTTATCGCGCGACGAGATGTGACTCGAATCAAGGCGAGGATCGTCTCTCCGGGTCACTTACGACACAGCGGTTTACGACACTTCGGAAATTACATAATCGTTCGTTATCGCCTGTAATCACGCGCAGTCTGTAAACACACACACGAGCGGAAAAATGAAATAAACAATTTTAACGACGTGTTCGACATTGTGTCATCGTATGTACATAACTGACAAATAACAGATTGTTATTGTTTGACCTTTCGTGATAACGACGTAGTGCGCGCGAAACTAAAACATTCTGACACGACTGACTTTCTCACTTTTGCGTTACGTTGATAGTTTTGTTGTCTCACTTGTACATACAATTAATTTTTCTGCGTACATATAGAGACTGCGTAATAATTTGTTTGCTAGAGATTTGTTGACAGAAAGCCGAGATCCGATCGGAGGCGAACATGTGTGTGTGTTTTCAAAAGAGAGCAAACGCTGATAATTCATCGCCTATTTTTCAAGTGTCGATGGCACTTTTTGACGTAAGGAGGTCATTGAACGTTGCTCGTAAACGCGCGGAGATGAACTTTAGACTTCTCCTGATCTTGTAGAGAAAAAGAGAGGGAGGGGCGAGAGGAGGAGGAGAAGAAGGAGAGAGAAAGAGAAAGAAAGAGAAAGAGAGAAAGATCTATTGTCATTGCATAACACACATCGCGCCGTCACGGAGTCATCGTGTGCGACGGAAATTGAAGACAATGATGAAACACCTTATCACTCCGGCGGTCTCCCCTTTCACCAGCCTCCGCAAATAGCTACGAATCGATATCGCTTCGTAACAATCGCGCGCCAAGATACAAGCGCAAGTGGCCGACCAATATTCACGTAGGAGCGTGATCGGAAACTCTCGCGGAATTAAGATTTGACAGAGATTTCCTTTTTTTTGGGGGAATTCTTAGCGGGAAAAAAACGCGTGGATTCTACGTCACAGAGTATTTTTACGAAGATGAGAGTCCGAATGTATCTTGAGATTTCTCAAGTTACATTTTACATATCTCCGTACAACGTAAATAATTCTGCGTGTTCAATTTTCTTATAATATTTTATTTTTTTGTAATGTGTGCTCTATTTTCTTTTTATATTCTATTTTTATAGACAAAAAAATAGACAGAGTTTTTGCCGGTAAAGAAATATGCAAGTTTGTGTAGGAGACACACGAGAAAGTTGCACGTGATTTAAATACAGAAAGAGATTTTTAAATGAAGGTCTTAAAAAGTAATACGGATATTTAAAGCCCTTTTATTTATAGGAAAAAAACACACACGGCTATAAATTCGCGCGCACGTAAAATTATAGATAGATTTGAGAAACATATATGATACACTTCGAGTCTCCGAAAAAAATATACGGGCAGCTGACAAATTAAATACTCTACTTGCGTGAGGTTTCGCAAATAATTTCAAGTGCGATCGCATGTGTTCCCATTATCGAAAGAGAGATAGGTATATACACACGTACACATATTGACCTAAAAAAGTGAGAAGAGGTGTACCGCCTTGGTGTCTAAATATAAGCGTTCGTGTGGGCTTTTACCGCGGTGGTGAATTTTATTTCCGTCATAAAATCAATCTACGAGAAGGGCGAGCGAGCGATATAATTAGCGTTAGATAAAAAAAAAATGGCTGTCAAATGGGGCAGTTAATGCGCCCTTCGGTCAAAATAGGCGCCACGTTCGGTCTTGCCGAGATGGGATTGACACTTTGAATTTCGAAAAGACATTAAATTATTACAAGAGAAAACACTCTTCAGGCACGAAAATAGGTTTTGCTTTCTCGTTTTTTCTTTATCGCGTCTAAATATTGCGTAATGGAATCAAGCCGTACATTTTTTATTTCGTGGAACATGTGTGCGGGAATTGCGTCAAACTGCTTATTAATTAGTAATAAAAAACGCACGTCTTTGCACGAGAAAAAACGGGTGACAAAGATCAATTGAGAATAATAAAAGTCATCGCGAAAAAAATGGATTAAAAAATTGAAAAAATGCGAAAAAATCGAGAATTACACAAGCAACAGGTCTTAAAATAAGAACATATAATAAAGTAAAAAAAGAATATATATATATATATAGAATTAACAAAATATACTTTAACAAAAACTTACTCTAAAAATTTCAAAATTTCACTATTCGCTGCTCTACTCTTCAAACTCAATTCAAATAATTTGTGACTTGAGACTATTTTTCTATCTTTCTCGATATCGTATTTTTCGATATTTTTTGAATTTTTTATCATTCAAGAACTTTTTGCTAATCAGGAGTAGTAGTTTCCGCGTAACACGCAATTACGAAACGCGAACGACGAGTGTGCGTCGTTCGCGATATCGCCGACCTTGTGCGTCTCTCGCCCGCGACGAAATGTCGCGCTGATCCCGGCGGTGAGTCGCGCGTGCGTTGAACCTTTCGTCAAACTGCGTCGCCGAACGTGTGTAAATAGATGACGTACTTATCGACGTGCGTGTCGCATCTTTCGACGACAATCACGGACAACAACGGAACAACGTCTCCGATCGATTTGTCGCCAACGTCTGCTGCTCCTACCGCGCTCGTTGCATCTCTCGTGATAACACAGTTGCGTCACGTTGCGCAATCATTGTTTACGCCCGCGGTTAGTAATAATATCGGCCGCCTCGTCTGTGCAGGCGGCCGATATTATTGTTTTATAAATATATAGGAGGGGTTTTTAATATAGCGAGAGTCGCGCGCGCGCTTGCGGGCCGCCGATTCTTTTTTTTTTCCCCGCAGGTGCGGAAATTTGTTGTCGCCGCGCGAATCGCGAAGAGGCCGATTGTACATATATGCATACACGTTGCATTCTTCTTGCGTTTGCATTCATTGTCTCGAACCATTGTTTGACACCTCCCGCGGCATCGCGCGCCGTCGTCGTCGCTGCCGGTTCGACGACCGACGATCGTCTCTCGCACATCCTCTTATCAAAACACGGTCGAGTATTTTCGCAGTGGTGCGCGCGCTTACATACATACACATGCACACACACTTGCGGAATCTGACTTTTGTAAAATAAACACGCGCTCGCGAGAGACAAATCGCAGCGAATGCACCGTTTCTCGCGAAGTGATGACTGAATAATACACACGACGCTCATTATTATGTAATTATATTATAGCCTTTTCTATTATTCGCCGTCTCGCCGTTGCTCGCGCCCGTTGATCGTCTCGCGATGGCCTACAAAGAGCCGGGGACAAGTTTTGCGATAAGACCCCGCAGCGCGATCGTTACCTCGTTTCCTCGAAGTGTGTGTATACATGTAAAAATAACGATAATCATTATTATAAAGTCAACTGATAAGAGGCTCGCGAGTGTTTAACATAAAAGCTAAGGACAATTAAGTATTATTACAGCATTAGTATTAATGAATAAGTTTTTTTCTTTGCGTAATTTTGTCAAGATAAAAACAATTTCATTGCTTTTCATTTTTTCCCGATAATGCGCGGATGGACAATTTGCACAATCGATACTAATTACTGCGAAGAACCGCGCGCGTTTCGCGTATAATAATAGTAATTCGCAAAGCGCAAGATACGGCACTTAATCGCTCGCGGACTCTTAATTAGAATCGCCTGCTCGAAATAGTATCGCGTCAATTAACGAGTTAGCAATAAATCATCCGGTGTTTTTTTTTTTTTCCATCTCAGCGTCGAGGAATTACGTAAGCCGCGCGATTAGCATACTAACTGCACTTCGCGCGCGCGCACGTATACGCTTTGCTTAATCGACGTTGTTGCACCCATCGCTTGTGCGGCACGTCGTAAATGGGTATACGTACAACGTATATCATATGTGTATTCGAGAAACGTACAATGTCTAAATCACCACCGCCGTCCGTGCCGTGCACACCATCTATTGTCGGCGACGGCAGTTACAACCGTTTTGACGATCGTTACAACAAAGACGTTATTTAATTATATTATTTTGCTGGGTTTTTTTCGAATTTGCACTGGGAACTATCTTCGTTTGCATTTTAATAGCAAGAACAGATTTATTTAATCTGTACAACAAAAACGCTCGATTATCGATCGAGAACTCACTCACGGTCTTCGGTCGTGAGTCGAAAATGTTATAAAGATTTTTTAATATACAGAACGGGGAGGGTTTTTTGATGGAGGAAGACCGCACGGATGTGGAACGCGTTTGAGCGCCACTGTATCTCTCGCGAAGTCGAATTACAAACTATCGATGCGAAATGTCGCGACATTCTTGACGCGGTCGGATGACTACAAGTCCTTCGCTATTATGCGTAGTTACATCACGCCGCGTTATAAATAGCGACCTCACGACAAAGCGGCGCAATGCTGATAAGAAAGATCCGGAATGGCCGCCACACGCAGCTGCATCGTAATCATCCGATAAAACGTTATCGATTCCACATGACGTTTGCAAACTTGTTTGCGGAAACTGCATCGATGATATTCACCTTCTTGCTATTCGGACACCTGTTCTCGCGCACCTGAACCTTTCGCGTCATGCGACGATTAAAAAAAGAAGTATCGATAATAAAATGCATTCCGTTCGGCGCTGTCGAAACTCGCGCGATCCCGATGTCGCGCGAGGAACAGAGAATAATGTCAAAAATTTTCTGATTTCTATCAATTTTCTAGCGCACACCCCGCAATAATAAGAAAAAAAAATGTACATTTAAAACTGCATCCTTTTATTTCGCTCAATTTGTTGGCGAATCGTATTAATTTCAGCGTGAAATCCGAATAAAATTAATTAAATTGAGGTCACGCAAAGAGAAGTCTCTCGTACGCTCTTGTAACACGAGAGTCGCTTATCGCGCGAGTTCTCGTGGTTATTGAAGCGTCGCGGTGAACCGCGAAGTCCTCCGTAGATAAAAATGAGAGACGTATAAGATGTAATTGAAAAATGATTATTTTGCTCGGTGCGCTTCAATTATCTAACAAGCGAGCGGCACGCAACTACACGTCTCTACTAATCGCGTATTAATGTCTCCTCGAGTTGTATCTTCGAAGTTTGATCTTACAATAAAACCTTGCGTAACGCGCGTGTGTGTGTGTTTTTTTACATTATACATATAGACTTGGAATCTCGATGTGAAATTTCTTTTTGCAAGCGCTCCATTGTTTCGCTCGACATGCAAATAACATTTTATTTGTCGCGCACTTATATACACACGTCTGAGGAATGTGAGATACACATGACGATACGTACGATAGGTGATGACACAAATAAGCACGAACACCACTTACAGGTCTAATGTTAGGTAATTGACGTAATCGTCTATAATAGGTCAGTCTATAAATAAAAAAGCTTTATTCATACGCGCATATTGCGCTTTTCCATTGTCGCGGAATTTATTTATCGCCACGTCGGATTTAAAATAAATCGACAACGTAAAACTTTAATTATATAGATGTAATTATTAATAACTCGATTCGCGCACGAGGTGCAACAATAATAACCGCGTGTGGAAACTCAAGGTACTCTCTTTCGCGGCTCCAATATTTTGATCTATTCGGTCTGTTCCTTTCTTGTGGTCCTTGATAAATTTACGGTCGAAAATGAGAAATTATATGTACGACGCGTTGTTTTTGTCCCGGAAAAAAACTCATAGAGTTTTATTGTACATCTGATTAATTAATTATTTCAAGACAAAGCGGAGACGAAACGCGAGCTTTTTCGGCGTAAATTTTTTCTCGCGTAGTTTACATAACTCGTGACACACCGCGAGATAGCGAGGACAATCATTGCCGCGGCCCGGGCGCTTCTCCACTTCTTTGTACGCGCTCCGAAGTTCGCGAAGAAGCGAAACGATGAAACATCCAAGAGCTGCTACATGTTGTAAGTGTTACGCGCATGCAACAGGCGGTGCAACGCGTCAATTCGATTCGACTCGCGACTCAGTCAGAATTTTTTTCAAGTCTCGTCCCGTTTTTTTTTGCGATCTCAATTTTTTTCTTCCAATAATATAGCGACGCTTTAATAAAAAGAGGATTGTCTCCGATAACAATAGAAATTTCTCTCTCTCTCTCTTTCTCTGATTAAAACTAGAGAGACTTATATCCGGCAAAGAGACGAGAAATTTGTTTTCTTCTCGACACTGGAACAATGTGCGTGCGGGATCGAAATTAACTTCGAACTTTTGTCGCGGATGCTGTGCAAGTGCAGATCATCGAGGAGCGTTGTGAGAAACGCGACTTGACTGCGTGAAAAAAATCTCGGGCGATGATAGGCGCGTAACAATGCAGATATATTATATATTGTATGTTATGTACGCGATCACGTTCGCGCTCTTACGCAAGGACTCTCGCAACCACGTGCACCGTCGATTCCGGTGCACTCCGAATGGGCGATAAAAGCTCTGGTCAAGACGCCGCGCGGACACGTGCGAATATTCCCGGGGGCAGAGCCGCGGCGGCGATTCCCGACGCGCATCAAGTTGTTGCCGCTCCGTACACGACGGAGACGCGTGACCGTTCCGCTGTCGCGAAACGGTTCGTGAAAACAGACACGACACGCGATGACGCACGTGAAGTGAGCGCGCGCGCCTATTTGCGCAAGAAATCTATGAACAGCGGTTTTCGTAACTTACACTTACGATCGACGGCTCTATGTCTTATAAAATCCCGGGATTTCGGAGTTTCAAAGATATACGCGCCATAAGCCCACACTGCCATTATCCGAGTGCCTTTCCTCCTCTTCCTCTCCCTTCCTCTTATCTGGATTCCGAACAATGTGAACTGAACACCGCGACCTTTGCGGAGTTACGTCTTACTCAATTCGCGCGTACACGAGCGAGCTCGGTCTAGCGAGCAAGCGAGATGTCGTAACGACAGCCGCAAACGAGCTGCATTATCGTTAACGGTAAAACTGACGACAGAAATGTTCGCCGCGCGCTGAAATCTAAAATTAATTCTTATTATCTCTCTCTTTTTCTCTTTCTTTGCTAAATCGCGCGTGTCGAGAAAATTCACCATCGTAAAATCGTGGAACGTTTCCCGTGTGGACATTCCCCGCGAAGTGACGCGTCATTATAAAATAGGAAAACACACACACACATATATATATTTTAATTTAACTTAGCGGCTCGATGAAATCAAAATATATATATATTTATAAAATATATATACATATATTTTAATATTTTTTATTTACTGTACGCTTGGTTTCTTCACGCGATACAGGTTTTTTTGCACGCTCTAAGAGGCACGTTATTTCTAAACTCTAGCGCGAATGTACCGTCTTAAAAAGAAAAAATTATTTTTGCGCGACATAATAGCACTTCCATGTTACACATTTGTATACATTGGACGCGCATGAGAGAGAAAGAAAGAGGGAGAGAGAGAGAGTGTCGTTACATCGCCGACAATCTTATCTAAATATTTGCTTGTCATTGTGAGATTTCAAGTACCGCTCAGTCGTCTCACACCTTACGAGGTAAATTCTGATTTCGATCTTATCGGCGTTACCTAATTGAGAATTCCGATGTAGGATAAAATACCAGATGATTGGCACGTGTCAATTTTTTTTTCACGAGCATCAACTAAAGAACTTCAAAATAATATCGCCAAAAAAATCTAAATTAATTCTACATAATGTGTCAAGCAATATAGACAAAAATGTTAACAACTAGAAAAAAATCAATAAATGCCAGTCATTGGAGGGATGCTGACTATAGACTCGATTACTCTACATATGTTTCCGATCACATATCTCGTCACGTATATAATGTGCATAGACGCACACGTGATATTGATGATTTATCATTGTCGTGGAGAAAAAAGAAAAATGTCTTTGTGATGATATTAATGGACATAATCTGCCTCTCTCTCTTTTTTCCTCGAGCTTAAACATTATAAGAAAATGTTCAAATTGTAGTTTAAAAATTTTATTTTGATACACACACACACACACACTAAATTTATACTAATAATAATAGATTAGGATTTGCATTAAATATAAGTTTAGTAACATAGTATGTTAATGTAGTATGTGTGTAAGAGATATGTAAAACGATGGAAAAAAATGTAAAAACTTTTAGACGCAAGACAAATTATAGAAACGATTTGTGTGATTCTAAGATAACAGTAAAATTAGTATTTATTAGTATTATTATTATTAGTATTATTAGTATTTAAATTTACACATGCCCTAGAGGATTTAGGATTTCTGTTATAAATAAGATATATCAACGATTGAAAGATTATTATTATTATAAATAAGATAATATATATTAACGATTGAAAGATTATTAAAATTTGGTTCTTCTGACTTGTTTTTGCAGTCGTCGTTATTTATCATTTTAACATACTTGATTTTTTGCGAATTCTTGATTGAAACGTATATAAGTCTGATATTCATGATGTATAACATAACTTCTGTCTGCGAAGATTCCCTTTTTTTTTGTAAATGTAAAAAATTCTTATTTGGCTGTCTTAAAATGTCAATCTCATAATGTGAGGTTTGGAAAAACTTCGCAGCGTCTTGCACATGAGCACACAAAAGTTGAGATTTATATACGCAAGTTCGCTTGCTCTCTTATTACACATAAGCGTCTTAATAAGGTTCCCATTTGCCTCTTAACTTTTTATTGAAATTGGGATTTTCCTTTTTACTCGTGTATCTGAAAAAAATGGATTTTATAAAGATTATTAAATTAAAGTATTTGAGTTATATATAAATATACATACAAAAAAAAAAATATATATATATAAAAACATATATAATTAATAACAAAAGACTTACTTAGGTATGCATCCGAAACCGAGTAGTGTACGGTTTCTATCCGAACTATATTTGCATGTTATGTGATCATATTTGCATGGCTTACTTCGATTAAAACGGTAATCAATCAGGTTTTCTTTCACTATTCTCTCCAAATCTGTATGATATTTTTGACGTCGTTCTTCGGCCGTCGTTTGACGTATGTCACATATAAACTCGTGCTCCCTGTACATTTCTCGTATCATATATCTCGTAATTTTCTTTTTCTCTATTTCATTACGGTCCTCATATTCCTTGTAGACAGTGCCGTCGAGATTTAATAAGTCGGGCAGATCTTTATCACTCGTTGCCCTATCGAATACTCCTTGCCACTCCAGATCTGAAAGAAAAATAAAAGTTAAAAAAAAGAAAATACAACGCATATACGCACGTAATAATTAGAAGAACTTTTCGATATATCTAAAAAAACCGGGATAAGCTGAATTTCGACTTCAATTCGAATAATATACAAATAAGTTTTTATCGAGAAGCAACTTTTGCGTTCACTCTAAAAGTAAGTTTAGAAAGTTCTTATTGCACTACAAACAAAATAATTGCACAATCTCAAATTTGTCAAATTGAACAAATAGTTTTGCTTGTTTTTACATGGGTCTTTGATTATGTCCGACACCGTGTTGCCTTCATAATCTCTTTCCTTGCAATATAACACATCGCATTTTATACATGCGACCAAGCAATCGCATGATGATTGGAGTGGATACGGACATGAAGCAATATCTCCTGCAAAGTCAAAAATTTTATAGTAAAGACGATGAACTTGAAAATTCAGTAAAAAATTGATTAAATCTATTCATGTCTGAGCATAGTGAGTAAAAAAAAGAAAAAAACTGAATAGTAGGAGTCAAATTTGCAAAGATAAACAAAGAACTACAATTAAAAATAGAGCATTTAAACCGAACGTTTGATTTATAGCATCAACAAAGACTTGTGACATGTGTACTTCTCATATATCCTTGCACTGGAATATTTTTCTCTGGTTCTAGTTTGTATAGTTCCACTAGTTTTTCGTACATATCCTTGTTACATCGCTCGCAATCTAAAAAGAAACACGTATTAATTGAAGAAGCGTCGCGCGCATAACGTAACCGCGATCGAAATTAATTTTTATCTACTTCAAATATAAAATAGCTAAACTCGCGTGGTGGTTGAATTTCAGAACCAAATAACAGCAAGAGATGAATTTTGATATTGCAATTATGGAATACACGTGAGTGTGCATGTGTCTACGAGAAAGAGAGAGAGAAAGAGAGAGAGAGAAAGAGTAACAAACCCTTCGTTTTCTTTTCACTATCCTTCTTCATACATTCGTAATATTTCTCGATATCATCTGGCATCGAGTAGTCGAACCAAATTTTGTTGAGTTTATTGAATGTCTGTTCGGGTATTAAACCGTAGTCTAAGCCTTTTAGGTAAGCCATTCTTTTTGCTTTCTGTGCCAACAGGTAGCGCTGGTCAGCTAGGTCTGAAATAAAAATTTGGTACATAAAATATAATTGAACGAAGTAATCTTGAACTTTTTAATAAGACTTTTTAATGCGACAGCTAAGATCAAGTCCGGTTGTTGAAAGAAACATAAAAACGAATAGATACGAATAATTATCGATTAAAAGAGATATGCAATTAGAAACTTAATGTTTGTTGAAGTCTGAGTGAAGTGTTATAATATTGAAATATTATAACACTAAAATATCTGAAGGAATATCTGTTGGACAATTTCGAGCTCACTTGGACGTAATGGTACAGTATCTTCTACTTCTGACTCTTCCGCTTGTGAATCTATGAGGCTTTCTTCTGATGAAGTCTCTTCATCTTTTTCTGAAATAAAAAGTATATATAATTAGTCGAGATAAGCTTTGTCAAAACGAAACAGCTAAAATCAAGTCCAATTCTTGAAGGTAAATAAAACGATATAAATGCTAATAATTAACGATTAAAAGAGATATATGTAATTAAAAACGTAATGTTTGTTGAAGTCTGAAGTGTTATAATACTGACATATCTATTACACAATTTTGAGCTCACCTGTAGTGAGTGGCCTATCTTCTATTTTTAACTGTTTTGACGAGGTACTTTCAGATTTTTCTGAAATAAAAAGTATATAATAACAATTAGTCGAGATAAGCTTAAGTTTTATATCAAAATCAAACAGCTAAAATCAAGCCCGATTGTTGAAAATAAACAAAACGATATAGACGCGAATAATTATCAAATAAAAAAGACATAAACTACATAAAGTACATAAGTAAGTAGAAACATAATATTTATAAAAGTATTATTACTGAAATATCTGTTGGACGATTGTGAACTCACCTGAAGTGCTTGCGATATCTTTTTCGTACTTTAATTTTTTTGGCGTCATAAAAGATGTCTGTGAACCAGATGACTCTGCAATAAAAAGTATATAATTGATCGAGAGAAGCTTTGTATCAAAATGAAACAGCTAAAATGAAGATCCGATTGTTGAAAATAAATATAAACGCGAATATAATTATCAAATAAAACGGACATATGTAAGTAGAAAATACATAATGTTTGTCAAAGTTTGTATTACATGAAATATCTATTGGACAATTTTGAGCTTACCTGGACTGACTGGGCTATTTTCCTTTTCTAACTTTCGTTTCGGCGATCTTTCAACAGAAGGAGATTTCATTTCTGAAATAAAAAATAATAATATGTGTATGAATAAAATATAAATAATAATATACATATTATGTTCACACTGTCTGGATTATGGTGCTGAAATTTATCTGACTTGATTAATATTTGACTTGAATTCTATTTGTTTTGATTTCGAGCGCACCTTGAGACAATCTTACAATTGTTAGTGGGCGTCTTTTTGTAGGTGATGGCGTTGTTGGTGATGTCGGTGATGGTGGTGATACTGATATTGATGGTAATGATCTTTTTTCTGGAGACTTTCGTGGCGACCTCTTTTTCTTGTCTTCTTCCATTTTTTATTTTGCGCAATGTCTTAAAAATATTTGTAATACGTTTTGCAATTGAGCGTTAAATCAGTGTTTAATTTTGACGTTGTTAGATAAACGTATGAACATGTAAATAAACACAGCACGCAATAAGACTCTCGGCTATACTTTCGTTATATGTAATTGCGACTATATACATATAAACATATATAACTGTCTGAATATCTCAGATAGCAGTCAAAGACTCTTGGATAAAAAGTAAAAAAATATTGATATCTCATGTTTGCAATATAACAGGATATTCATGTAAATGACGATTTGTGTGATAATTCGCCCAGTGCCGGGACGTTACGTAACGCGCGCGTATACATATATTTATATCTCGATAATATCGACGGCCGATCGCGAAATAGCGTATCTCGCGCGAGCGCTACATAGACGAGAGCGCGAACGGGCGTGTGCAAAGGCGATATATACCGAAGTTATGCTATATTACAGATCATTATGCAATGCGCGCATTGACGCAATTCAGATCTGATCTGCGGACACGAACCGATCCATGGGAAATCTTGAATTACACGTTTTATATATCGGTCGTTTGCGCGGCCGCCGCCGCCGTCGCTATTGCTATATCGGAGAGAATTGAAAGGGCCCCGTCGTGACTGCGATTACGTTAATTTCTTCGCTTATGATAATGGCACAGGGCGGCCTTGTGCTCGTAAATTTTCGTTTCATAACCAAGAGGAATTACATATTGACACGGTTGGCGAGATTTAGCCGACGCATGAAACAACTTGAGTTTGCTCGCACGCTGAAATTTATTTAATGTGTTTCAAGATGTCCGCTGACAAAATGCGAAAAAAGCGGAAAACTTCTCGTAACTCCCTTCTCTCCCCAAAACGAAATCGACATCAAATTTAGAAGATAAACTTTAATGTCGATCTGAAAAAGGATTAATTGTGTCTTCACGATCAAAAAGCTGATCTGAAGAGAAAAAAGGCGATCTCTCGATCCTTCGATCTCTCAATTCCTGGCAACTTTTCTTTGTATACAAGACAGGAATTGTGTAAACTCGACATTTCGAAAGATCGGTGAACGTCATTCGGAAAATACGAGATAATTTAATAGTCGTGAATATGAGCGGCGAACGTTTTCAATACGTTACAGTTACAATGAATCATACAGGGTGCGCAATAGTGACTCAGTCACTTGCTTTGTGAAAACAACAAAAAAGAAAAAAAAACCTAGAGATTCCATCATCTCTTGCAAAGCGAGAAATTTTATTGGCGTATGTCTTTAAACTGTCTGTTCGTACTTTTTTGTGCTAAATTCATTGTCTGAGTTACTCGAGATCCGAGAAGTATTTAAGTAAACACATTCGTAACTAAATCTCTTTAACTAGTAATAAAATGTAAAACTTTTAAAAAATAATAAAAATTTTAAAAACATTTTATACATTTAGCTGTATTTGTATAACGCGGAGCGACTTGATTATTCAGTAGAGTAGAACCTACAAGTCAGCATCGAGGGCGAGTCAGAATGGAAGCTCTGACTTGCACGTGGGCGAGGGTGGCGGGACAGAGTGTGCCCTGTTCTGCCACCAAGTTAGAGCACAGGTGAGGGGATTCTCTTCTTCCGAAAAGAAATAATTTTTCGTGCGTTAAAAAAAAAAGAATACAAGTCAGAAGTGATCCGACTACAGTTCTCTCAAGAGTTAATATACATGAGTATCGAGAAGATTATATCAGTATTGATAAAAAAATGTGTGAAATCGAGCAACACCATGTTCAAATGAGTGAAAATTGTGGAAGCGAGTTAAAGCGCCAAAAAGATTCCGGAAGGTGCGTCGCGTTGCACATTCCGGCTGCGAATTCGCTGTCGCAATTCGCGGCGTGAAAATCACGGAGGACAGAGGTGATTGTACAGACTCTTTTCCACCTACGAGCGGTAAAAGTACGGCCCGTTATGGATCGTGACGGGATGTCTGTCGTGACTTTGTCGTGCTTATGCAACTTGTGCAGTGTCTCT
>QVNZ01027643.1:0-74025 GCA_014825645.1 Pseudomyrmex dendroicus
CTCTCTCTCTCACACGTGTTTCTCACAGACTCGTGGTGTGATACAACGTCGATGAGAGGACAATTTATGCGCGATGACATATTCACATCGACGTACGCGTTGAAGTCGCTAACTCGCGTGTATGAAAATATATATTTCTCTGTAACCGCGAGAGATAAGTAACAAATTTATTTTGCGAGGTCCCAAAGTTGATTCTCGAAACGATTACAATTTTAATTCAATTTTAATTCAATTTATCTTTATTGTTTCTCCGATCGACTTTATTCTCTCACGTGTGTGTCTTTTTACTCGTCGAATCCAATCAAATCCCGCGTAATAAAAAACACGACGCGTATCTCACTCCGAGATTTGCGAGATTGATTCGTCGTTTCTTTCTGCGTAACACCTTAGCGGCACTTTATTGACACTACCGTCTCTCTCTCCCGGTGTAAGCGCGATGAAAAAGAGACTTTCAACACGTCTCTCTTGAAACACGAAGACGTCAGATAATGCTGTGCACACACACAGCTGTGTATCTCGACTTCTCCTCGCTATGCGCACAGGATCCATTTTTTTTTGTTTTTTTTTTATTTTATCATCGTTTTATCATCAGAGTCCGGAAAAGTGAGAAGCGATCTTATCCAACACGCTACACAGAAAATTGAATACGGTTTTTGTTTGTTGAGGAACGCGGATAAGTTAAAATAGTCAACATAGTTTCAAATCACGTTTGTTTAAATTTTAATCAAATTTTATTAGTCGAGACAACACGGTTTTCATTATCTTACTACTGATTGGTCGAAAATACTTGTCTTGATGCAAAGTTTGAAGATGATAACCAAGTGTGCTGATAGAAAGAGGAAAAAATATTATATATTTACTTAAGCACTTATTATAATTTACTTATGTGTTCTGATAGTCTATCGGACATTTGTTAAATGCCTATAAAAAAAAAACTAAAAAAAACCTACAACAAATTTAATGACAGATAAGCAGAAGAAACCAAACAGACTTGTCGGGAAAAAAATTATATATTTCTTGAAATTTTATCAGAATATAAAAAATCGGTCAATGTCAACAATCTGTTGTGACAAACACACAAGTTTTGACGATCTCAAATTTATACCGTTCACACTTCGTGACTCATTTGCTTACCGAGTATTTGTAGAAAAGTAAAAAAACTGTTAAGGTACGGACGAACTTTGAAACTGATTATTGATGTAGTCTAATCACCACAACAAAAGGTTTGTTTGCTTCTTTTCGGCGCGCGAAGAGGTGCGAGATGATCTATCGCGCACTACGTGAACCGCCGATTCGAGTAGCCACGTAGCACTGCGGGCAAGAAAAAAAAGTCGATGCTTCTGCGAAACTCGAATCAAGATTTCTGTTTGAGAAAGACCTTTTTTCCCTCCCTTGAGCTAATTCTCAGAAAGAAATCCACGTTTTTCCTTTCCGAGGCAAAAGATTGTCACAAATAATCTTTGACCTCCTCTCCCTCCCTCCGCTTCGGTACTTATAAAAGTAAATCTTTCGGAGCCGATCAGGTTTAAAACTTTTCTTTTTTCGACTTAGCGCGACAGACAAAAGATAAAAATTTCTTAAACCACATAACAAAGTTCCTCCAGGTATTCCATACAAAAATGTTGGAAGAAGGAAATTCTTTCGTATTTATTGAATTTCTTTTTCGAAGAAAAGATGATTTTTCAGAAAATTTATATATTTCTTGAAATTTTATCAGAATATAAAAAATCGGTCAATGAATAATGGAATGTAATATTTAATGCAAAAATATTTAGTGAATATTTAATATATATTTTAAGATATTAAATATATATTTAAATATATTTTAAAATATCTATACTCCAGCGCTGTGTGTGTACGAGTACACACACGTGCGATTGTGTGCGTGTGAATTAATGAAAAATGAAGCAATTGCAACGCTTTGTTGAACGCAGCGTAACGGAACACGCACACAAGTGCGTGCATAGCGCACGGAGTTTGTGAGAACAAAGTTCATTTATCGTTCACGAACGCGTATAACGAGAGAGAGACTTTGCGAAGTGAGATTTTCTCGAGGTTCGAGGTTCGTGAACACGAGAGCTCTCGCACAGCCTGTGGCTTGAATGACCGCTTCGGTGTTTCTAGCGTCGAGAGGAACGTCGGCTTTGCCAATTGAGGTCGATTAAGCGCGGCTCCCGGAGAAGACACGCGCGTTTCTCTCTTCAAGCTCTTTAAATCACGAGAAAATAATATGCATCTCTCTTTCTTTCTTTTTTTTCCTCGACGCATGCAAATCGTGAGAGCGGACGATAGTGTTTTAAATGTTCCGATCCTTTTTGTGAGTCGACATACATATTTGATGAAAATAATGCAGACACGTCGTGTCACACCGACGCCAAAATTTCGCGTGCAAAATAAAATCGCGCGAATATATCGCTAATCAATTCCGTACACTCGCCGCAAATTTTATTTCGTCTCGCATGATGATGTAAACATCGCGTTATAAAAGCCGTAAACGTTGTGAACGGGAGTGCAGTTAGAAAATTACCGAAGTTTACATTCTCTCTCAACTGTCTCGCGTTTTTTTTTTTTTTTTCGACTGTCGTGAACAGACGCGAAGATCTCCTGAATTTTTATCAGTTTCCGTGACCATTGTACTATGAGAAAAAATCGAATTTTATTGTCTACGTTGCTGACTCACGTACTTGAATGTTGAACTTTTCTCTCTTCGAAGCGATCGTTTGCTGACACGTGTTTTCGAAGAAAATTGTTTTGAAAAATTGTTTTCGCGCATCTCTTTCTCTCTCTCTTTCCAACGTTCATCTCTTCGAGTCAGGGAACAAAACAAACTTCGAGACGCGAAATGACGCTAAGACGGTGTTTTTTTATTTGTATATATCACTTTGGTATTATTCGCTGATCAAACGATCGATTGTTTTAAACCTCCATGTGTTTTTATCGCGGCGGAGCCGATTGCGCGAACGATACCAATTTCACACCGATTCGCGATTCGTCGCGAAAACGTTGGGGAGAATTTTAACCTCTTTGTGTACGGTTTCGATCGAATTTCCGATATGACAAAGATCAATCGCCGTCTCGTTACGACCTTCTTTTTTTTTTTCTTATCACATTATATACCTTCTGCTTCAGTGAAAAGTCCTGCACGCGGATTTTTGCTGCCGGAAAATCGTCCTTGTCGTCGTCCTCGTGTCGAAATTACAACTACCACCTCACTGTTTCTGAACTTGCCTGTCGGGGCCCGAAATTGCGCGCGCAAGCGATGCGCCGGTTCAAGTCGGAGATTGGTGATTGGCCGTCTCCCTCTTTTCTCTCTTAGCCGAAGAAAAGAAGGGTAAGAATCGTCGAAACGCGCCGATCTGTTGCACCTCGCGATCGCGTCCTCCGTGTGTTGTTTGACACACGATCGCCTCTCGTCGGAGGTTACGCAGACACTGCGAAGCACCACGAGAAAAAAAAAATTATCGGACGTAAAAAAAAACAAAGGGAGAAAATCGGAAACAAGGAGAATGCGATCGCCCGATGGACAGCGTCCCTTTTCTTTTCTTCTCTCTTTCTCTCTATCTGTCTTTTCTAACAAAGTTCGTGTGGCGCGAACACGAGCCTCTCGACCGAACTCACTGCCGCGCAACGCATCAACTGGGCCCGGCGTACGACTGACTCGCTGGCAAAGGGGGTTTTCGCTCGGGGCCCCACTACCGCGCCATCTTGTCTGTCCGCGGCTCGGATTGGTGATGTCACGCGGCGTGCGGCGGGATGAGAGAGGAAATCAGGTGCGTACGGCGTTGCTCTTCGCGAAATCACACAAGCGCTGTGTCGCCGAATTTTTCTCAGAATTTCACGACGTCTCTCTTCCAGGAAAACGTTTCGATGTTCTTTCTCGACGCGATCTTGCAAGATCTCAAGAGTTACATTGCACAACAAATATGCGACAATGTATAAAAATATAAAGTTGTTTATTTTATTACATTACATCACCACAATGGGACATGTCTGTGCGATTCAAGTAATAAATTTTGCGAGAATTAATGCGGATGTAATTGGTGTAAACGTTGCGTTTTAAATGAAACGCGCTGCGTTTTTCTAAACTAAAAGTGAAATATTTCCGCGAGAGATTTAATTTCCGCGTGCGCGGAAACACGATGAACAGGAGAGTCGTTGGAAATTTGGAACTGTGTTGCATTGTGTGTTTATCTTGCGCAAGAAAAGCTGCTGCGAATGATATACGTTTAACGTAAATCACGAAAATGCAAACTGTTCAACGTACGTAGCAGCGGCATTTGTCGCGCTCGTCTTCCTCTGTCACTCTCTGTTCTTCGCTCCGAGACAATTCATCTTCCTGTTTTGTTCTCTCTTCCCGAGAACTGGTATCGAAAAACTCGGCGTCGCGCAAATTACCTCGTCATGCAAAAACGAGTCTCTCCGCGTCTTTTACTTTCTCCCGTTTACAAAAAAAAAAAAAAAAGAAGCGTTATTTTACACGTGTAAAATCTCAAAATATGAGAGTGCAATTACGTCAAACGTGTCTTCGAAATTCTTTTCTTCGACATATCGGTTTTTCTTCGACATTCCCGATATCGCGCGGAAGAATTTGCGAGTCGACAAAATTTGCGCGAAATCTCGGAAGAAGCGCAAACGAAAAAATACTGTTCGCGCGACGAGGATTTTCAAGGATCAAAAAGAGCCCGCTCCAGGAGATTCGCGAGACTTCGCGACGTACGCATCGTGTGAACTCACCTTTGCTTTCTCGACCTGTGTCCGCGGCCGCAGCATCACGAATGGAGCGAAATGAACAAATACCCTGTTTCTCTTCCTCTTTTCTCCGTCTCTCTTCCTTTCTTTCTCACTTTTAGTGTTGTTCTCTCTTTTCTCTCTCTCTCTCTCGCTCTCTCTTTCCCTCTTTTCTCTTTCTCCATCGCTTCAAATGGAACCCAAGGTTTTCAGCTCGGTGAATACGCGAGTAACCATGCCGGGAACCTGTTCCCCCCTCTTGCCAACTCGCTCTCTGGGAGGGTCGCTTCCAGGCTCTTTAAAGGCTGCGTTTGTACGTTTCCTCCGTGTCTTTCGCTCGGTTCTTCTCCTCTTTCTTTTTGCGTTTGCGCTTATCGTTATTATCGCGCGGCGCTTTCATTAACGATGCTATCGTCATTACGTAGATGCAATTATGAATACGCTACTGTTGCCCGTAACGACGCGTACTAACAATTTTCCGATAGAGATTCTCTCTGAATTGTTTTTTTTTTCGAAATACGTTGCTGCCTTTCTTGTAATGTTGACAGTTCCAATCGTTGCAAAACGAGAACGTTTCTTATTGAGTAACTCGAGACGATTTTTTGACGTTTACCGAAATCGATTCGTTATAAGTTTCTTCAATCTCCGAATGTCTGGAATTCTTTAATTACGTGTCATTCGAATTTGTTACGCGATACATTTTGCTATCGACGACAATAGTTTTTCAACTGAAACTATTCTAATTTAAGTTACCCGAAAAAAAAAATTGTTGCGGAAACGCTTGGACAATGAAAAAGTTTTTCTATTGCAAGATTGGGCAACTTGCGGCGACCCGGGACTGTCAGATGTATTTCAAAACACGATCTTGGGTCTCGCATTTCAAAAGAAAGATCAAGACTCTCCGTATTTTTTTTCAGTGTTATTGAAATTATTTTACGTTCGCTTATTATTATGCAAATTTTCTATTAGACGAAGAATACAGTTACGTAGCTTTTAAACTGTTGTCGAACAACCCGGGGATCAGCTGACTGCCGCTCTCGATCTTATCGAGCGGCTGGAAACGCGAATTCGCGACGAGGGCGAGCGTAACGATATCGTTTATCAGCGCGGAGAATATTATTATTCCACTTACCTAATTGCCGGTTGTCGGTCGCGGTCAAGTTACTTCCCGGTTTGCGAACGGCGAACGCGGCGTCGAGCAACGACGACGACGACGACGACGACGACGACGGTAACATTCATTATCCGCGTCTCTCGACAATTATTGTTTCTAATGAGCGTGCGCGAGAGCCGATCTCTCTCTCTCTCTCTCGGCTGTTTTTGTTTCCGCGCGTCTTTCTGTCGCGTTGTCCATGGAAATCGTCTTTCTTTCTCTTTTCTCGCGGTTGCCTTCCCGAGGTAACGCCGCATAAAAGAACTCCCGTTCGCGTAATCGCCTCATCAAGCTTTCTTATCGTAGATTCACACACGATTTGCTTTCGTCTTCCCGGATGCAAGTCGGAAAGACAAAGTGCGAACAAAAAACGAATTATGTTCGCGTTGTTGTCAGCTCTCGCGCGTAAAAAACTTATTTACATCAAAAGACGATTAGAAGATGAAAGAGTGGATCTGTTTATATGATTATATTCTACGAATATCGTTATTCGCGGATTATAAAGCGAATCCTTTGTGTTGTAATGCGTTCGGTTATTTACAAAGAAGATAAATCCGTTATGTGATTTATTCCTTGAGTTATTTATTCGCAGATATTATCGTGATGCAAATCCTCACGTTAATGTGTTTCTAAACGGTTTTATAAAAGGTTTGCTTGCGCAAATATGGCAGCAATTTAATTTTCTAAACTTAAAGCAACGTCCATCCAGCAATTTTATGTCAGAAACACGAACGCAGGTGCGCGTGTTTGCGCATGTAAAAAACAAAAGCATCTAATCGCGTTATTTAAAAAATAAAAAAAACAACAACACTTTCCTTATCAAACACATTTATCTCGAACTTCATCACGGTTGTACGTCTCGTGCGACTCGTGTGAAATCGCCTTAAGAGATCTATCCCCCTTCCTCTTGCCCGGTAACCTCGGCGTAGCACGGTGCGGCCGTCGGGGTCCAGTGCTGTACGGCGCGGAGTCCGGCGGGCCCGGAGGAAGACGGCGGGAGGGAAGGAGAGGGGGGAGGGGAGTAGGGAAGAAGGGCCGACGAGTTCCGCGGCTACCGGAGAGTCTCGGACGAGGGAAATTAATGAATGGCGGCGATCTCGTCAGCGTTAATAAGCACCTATAGGAGCGGAAGTCGCGAGAGGAAGGAGGAAAAAGCACCTCTTTACTCTTTCCGCGAGATCCCGCGCTCTTCCTTCGGGTTGTTTCCCCGGCGGCGTTTCGGTTTGTTTCGAATTCCGGTTTTCCCGGCAAAATCGCGCGCCTTGTGCGCCAAACTGTGTTCCGGTTTTAACGAACGCTTTTAATCCTTCGAGACGGACGCGAGGCGCATCATTTCGCGGATATCTCGGAAACAATAGTTTCCTTCGGCGAGGGAGAATTTAAATTATCTCGCGCAGAGCAGCGAATCGATAATTTAAAATTAAACGTGATGGAATGTTTTAAACGAGAGAAAATTAAAATACTTTATCTCCGAACCGAGATATAAACAAATAATAATTATCTCGAGCAAACGTTGGAAAACTCTGCTCCGTTTACACGAGAGATTTTCCACAAAAAAAAAAAAAAACATTCCGCAAATACTCGTTGCTTCATCAGAAAGAAAAATTGCTGTTACAAGAGCAACTGTTGCAGCGCGATTTTGGTAGAAAAAATTCGCGAGATTAGAGACTCGCGGTCAATCGCGTTTAATCGCTCGTCATTCCGTCTAATTGAGAAGAGACTCGTGGGGAGAGAATCGGAGATTTGGCCCTGACATCTATTGCACCGCTTGGCTTTCTGCATCAAGTCCGCGCGGGACTTTGCGCGCGATTCTCCGAACTAGCCGAGCGGGGCCACGCGTGCGCGCGCGCGGATATAAATGTGTGCGCGATGAATGCACTCGATGCGCGCACACGCCTGGTATAGGTACGTGCGAGTACGTACCCTCGAGCGAAGCCGGCCTCGGACACGTTCGCGTCTTCCCACGAACCCTTTACTGTACGTACGAGTCTCGTTACTCGTTCCGGGATCAGGAAACACTCCCATTAAGGCCGTTTTACACGGTCACGCGAATAACTCGGCGGAGAGACGTATATACGCGCGCGAGGCTCTCGCGTGTGAACCACCTGTCTGGCTCCAGGGGGCACGTGACGCAATCGCGGACCTGATGACAGCATTGCGAAATACGCAATTTTCCGTTTTTCCGAACGCGCGCGTTTCCTCAATTCCCACGCGACGAGAAATAATCTGCTTCCTCGGTCGCGATGATTTCCAACATAATCATAAACAAAAGAAATCACGATCTCGCTAATTACGTTTGTCTTGAAGTCATTAATTAAGTTACACAATCCCGCGGCGCTTTAGACATTTTTTTGAGTGAGGAACACAAAGTTAAACGTTAGAAAGGTTAAATAAATGCAGCGTGAAAAATGTTCGGTCGAGCGAACACGTGTCCGTGCTCGCGACTTTGATCGCGTCGAAGGAAGATCGACCGCGTTGTTTGCTGATGTACACGCTCCGCGCGTACGAAGCGAGACACGTCCGTCGACGTTAAGTCGCGTCAATAGTACACGAGTGTATCGACTACACGTACTCAAAGAAGTAAGGAGACAGGAGCGAAGTGAATTTGCTCCGAGAGTTGGAAACGAAAGTCAGTCCACGGGACTGGACTTCCCGGGAGCACCGAGACGTAATTATAGCGTTTAGAGCTACCGAACGGTAACTCTGAAACCTTTCCCTGAGCGATGCGAGAAGGGGGAAGGGGCGGCTTCTGAAACTGACATCTCGTTGCTTAATGAACGGGAAAAGCCGAAGCCGCGATAGTATCTTCCTTTCAGTGATAGAGTATAAAGGATGAAAGGAGAGTTTCTTCCGTGAGGGGAGATAAAAAAGAGAAGAGAATTCAAGCGAGAAGTGGAACAATAAAAGTAAATCAGTCGTTCGCTACGCACGAAAAAATATTTGTCTTTCCGCTTTGTTTTTTTTTTTTTTTTTTTTTTTTTTTTTTTTTTTTTTTTTTTTGATTGACCACCGAAGACAAAACAACGAGCAACGAACGAGTACAACTAATTGCTCTTCCTCATTGAGACGGGGGCACGGACGTTAACATCGATATCTCGACAGAGATGGTGGTTCGATGCCCTCGCGCGCCCGCGCGAGATGAATGGTCTTCGCCCCGGCGACGTGGGCGAGGAAGTCGTCGAACTTCGCCATCGGGATATCACCAAAGCTCCGGAGCTCCATTTTCGAGACCCACGTGTCGATCGTGGCCATTGGCCGAGCAAATTCGTCATTCCGGCGAGATGAGACGAGCACAAGACAGAGAGAGAGAGAGAGAGAGAGAGAGAGAGAGAAAGGAAGAGAGACAACGAGGAGGGGAGAAGTTCCTCCGAACATGTTCCCCGTCATCGCCGAGCCGTTCACGGATCCACGAGAACGGGCTCCCGAGATGCCTGCTGGAATATTATCCGATATCTTTGGAATAGAGCATAGGTCCCAACGCGACGCGGCGGCGTCGGCGGCGGCGGCGGTGGCGGCGGACATTGCCTGAACCTGTCTCCACGCATCGAAGTCTGCCTGCTCACCTGCATTCCATCATGAGGGACCTGGAAGGGGACCTTTCGGGGCCTGTGTGCAGGGCTGTGTGAATCGCGCGTCGCTCCCTGCTCGAATCTTCATATATCGATTTTCGTTATTAAATTTTTATTAATTAATGTATGTACGTAAAAAGATGCTCATTTAAAATTGAAATTACTGACGATCAACAAGAAACGTGTTTTTTCCCGACAACATGCTATCGATAAAAAATATAAACAATATTTTACTTAACAATTGATAAAAATAAGCTCTACTAATATTTTATTTAATTTTTTTCACACCGCAGATCAATTGTTTTTATAAGAAAACCTGATTCTCTCCACGCGCGCGTTTGTTCGGGAACTCGAAGATGTTAAGGCAAAATTTCCAATTGCTGCTGTCGTTTTAACACACACATGAACGAGCAGAATTCATTAATTATACTTCTCTAAGCGATTAGCATATATGGCGGAGAAGAAGAAGAGACAGAGAGAAAGCAGAAATTCAAGATAGCTAGCGAACCGGCTCGGCGATGACGAGGGTATATACCATGCCGGTGTGTGTACACCGAATCACCGAGATCAGTGACGTAGTCATAGGAAGAGCAAAGGAAATTCTCAGGTTCGAGAGAGTCTGGACCGTGAAATATAAAATTAAAAAAAAAAAAAGAACAAGAAAAGATAAAATGAGCGAGCGTGCCGTGGAGCCGCTCTCTCTCTCTCTCTCTCTTTCTCTATCTATCTATTTATCTATCTATCTAACTCTCTCTCTCTCTCTTAACTCTTTCGAACCTACCACTTAATTTAATCTTACCCCAACATCGAGCTTGTGAAAGGCAGCCTGCTGTACTTTTTCTCTCCTCCCCCATCTCTCTTTTTTCCTCGCTCTCTTTCTCTCTGAAAAATAACGAACGTCTCGGTTAAACTAATTAATGGGGTTTTTGGCTGGAAATTCGTGAAATCGTTTAACGAGGCAGAATCAGAAAAAAATGAAGGAATCAGGTTTTTTCAACGGTGAAAGATATATTCCTTTTATTTAACGACTATAAATGCGGAAAGAGAAACGCAAATTAAATGTGACTGAAAATTGTCTGTACGCGGAAGGTGCGGCCGAGAATTTACGTCTGGAAATCGAGTTAAGTTAATTATATTGATCGCGACTGAAATGTGTATAAATAAATAAATAACATGTAAGTAATCAGCTCAGCAGACCGTCTCGAGTCTTGCGACTTAATAATTACGTCACTGACGGCTAGAGTTGCTCTTCAAATAGCTTAAGAAACTGTCAGATCAGATTTCCGTCGAGCATCGTCTCATGGTTTTCTTTTTTTGTCGCTGTTGCGCTTTTTAACAACATAATAATTTAAAAACAATAATTAATTTAAAGTACCGCTCGCAATATAAATATAAATAATAAGGTCAAAAACGAGCTAAGTGATGGGTGTTAAATTAATATAATTTTCATGATAAACATAAAAACAAACGTTTCGACTCTTACTTGAGTCATCTTCAGTGAGATCAATTATATAGTGAGATCAATTTTAACTACAACATAATGGCGTTTTTATGTATAAAATCTTTTTTATGTACAACTTTTCTTTATGCGATGTAATCCGATTCTATATTTCACTGAAGATGACTCAAATAAGAGTCGAAACGTTTGTTTTTATAATGTTTATCATGAAAATTATATTAATTTAACACCCATCACTTAGCTCGTTTTTGACCTATTATTTATAATAATTAATTTATTCGAGTTTATTTTTATTTTCATTTCGTATATATTCACAAATTTTTTAATCCCCTTGAACGTTACGTAGGCAGCATAAATTATGGATCCGAAACCTTCTCGAAACATTCGCGCGGAATTTGTTTCGAAGCGAAGCTCCCGTTTCGCGTACGATAAGCGCGCACGCGAGTGTCTCGGCTTCTTCGCCGAGTTTCCTCTATCGCGCGCGCGTCTATGTACATGTGCGATGCATACGTATATATGTGCATATATATATACGCATGCGAATGACTCGGGCACGTTAACCGGGCGCGTACCTGCATTCCTTGAGTGGCGAACGGAGGAGCCCTCTCCTGCGCGCGGCAGCCGAGAGAGACGGGCCCCTGCTGCTATAGGGCCTTTTCTCAATGCGTTCGAGAACACGTCGGTCCTAAGGCATGCGGACTCGGTTCTCCCGGCTCTCCCGCGCGCCGGGGTCATGAGAAGTTAAGTAGTCATTTCTCCCCGGGCTCTTCACTTCGAAGGCAAATCTCACAAATAATGCGGACGCGCGCGACTCAAATCGGCCGTCGTCGAAAATGCAATAATTTCTTCTCCGCTTCTCACGTATCTCATGACTATTTTTGTCACGCGCGCGCTCGATACAACGTCGTCGTCTCTCATCATTTGACATCTCCCCTCCCTTCTCTTCCCCTCGCCCAGCCTCAACGAGGAAAATATTAAGAATGCGGCTATAAGTTCCGATTTCTTATGCTTTCTGATCGCGACGTAAAAGAAAAAAAAAAGACCTTACCTCTTCGTATCGCACGTACGTGTTATGCAAATGTATTGACCTCGCTGCTGGAAACGCAGCGAATAAAAATGTTTCCTTAAGAAATGTGAGGAGAGTTTGTTCTCCTCTGAGATGATGTGTATATCTATTGAAAGAAAATGAGTCTCGTAATAACTCACAGGAGGTAGTTTTATTACATATCGATACACGCGTTACGTAAGATCCTTTGTGTGTGGCGCTCCATTAGGGTGGATAATTTTATTTATAGATAATGCTTATACCTATCGGTTAACGTAGCGTAAGATAAAAATAGTCTTCCGTGTAGCTTGCATGTATGTGAGAGTCACGTGTTATTTGCATCGCAACAACACACGTTGTTGTGTGTATGAATATATATCACTTTCTTTAATTAACAACACGACGATTAATATAGCGCGCGATGTCTCTTTTATCGTCTTAAAAAAAAAAAAAGCGACGAGAGAGTCAATTTTACTTTCCGTGTAACGAGCGTGTTTCGTTCTTTGTCGTGTTGCAGGAAGCTCGGCCTGGATCTCGTGCCACGTCAGGGTGCTCACATGGTGGATCCAGATACCATGTCCGTCGTGGAATTATATCACGTGGTAATTTAACAGATCTAATTACACACACGGACGAAACAAAACTATAATATAAGACGATGATTAAGATGGCGCAGATGCAAACGATGGCGTTGCATATACAGATACAAATTTATTAGAACGCTGACCGCCGTGGAATTGATCGTCTTGGTCAATTTCACTGAACCCACAGAACGATACAGTTACTTCCCCGAACTCGATGCTCCTCGAATAAATAAATATAACGTATGGCCCCTCGCTGGACGATCGGAACAATTTCTAGTTTTGTCGAATCGAGACAATGGTTTACCTAAAATATATAAAAAAATAGAAAAAATATAAAATAAAGAAAATTTATTTTACAACAATTTAAAAGCTCGTGAAAATGTAAAACTAAATTATTTATTTATTATATATATTTATTTTTATATATTTATTATATATTAAACAATATATAATAAATATTATTTTTATTTATATACGTGTGTATATATATATATATATGTATATATGTGTTTATATATATATATATATTTTTTTTTTCTTCGCTTTAACGTGTAAATTAATGTACGTTTACATTCAAATTCAAATTAAACTCAAATCGAAATTTCACATAGGGGATGCTTAGTTTGCATCTCATGTATGTGAAACACCCAATTTGCCTCTCTATGAAATTTAAAATTTCCATTACAAAAAGGACATCAAAGAATTATTTTGTTACATGCAATATGTTTTGTAGTTTTTTAATTTTAATTTTCGTTTTATCTTGCAATTATTTTATTACATGTGATAATTCGATATATCGTACATCGAAATTCTAGGCGATCCACTCTCTCTGAGGGCGCCCAACCTTAATCTTCGCGAATTAAAATCGAGTTTGGGGGCTGTTCGGAGTAATCCCCGTTATAAACATATAAGTGACGACGGTCACTCGCGTGACCGCTAATAATAATTCCGGCCTCTTTTCCGGGGGATTGCAGCACGTGCAGAGCGCCGAGAATTCGCAGGGCGCGTCCGCCCGCGGCACTCTACGCCGCAAGGAGCACAAAAAGGTCTTGACTCACCACCTGTACTTCTGCATGCGGGACTTCGGCCACTCGGTCGGCGAGGACACCGAGATCTATTTTTCTTTGTTCGACGCTAAGCGCCAGCAGTACCTGAGCGAGCGCTTCCTCGTGCGCATAAGCAAGGACGGTTTCTCAAACTACGTGGAGAAAATGCACAGCAACTGCACCATCTTCACGGATTTGGGAAATTCCGATCTGAGCCGCGATCTCTACATGATCGCACACGTGATGCGCTGCGGCCGTATGTTATACTCGGACTCCGGCAAGAACAAGACCGGCACCGCGACCTATCGTCGACCGCACGGGGTGGCGGTTCTTTCCCTGGCGGAGGCTGCGCAGGATCACACGGAAGAACTCGAAATGACCTTTAAGGTAGATAGAATTGGCAAATCAAACGCTGATCTTTTATTTAAAAATTATCTTCTCTATTTTATTAAAAAAAAAATGCAAAAAATTCTTTAGTTAATAGTTTTATAAAAAAATTTAATTTCCCAATTTTTAAAATTTCTCTCTGTCTCAGATTATCATTTTTAAGCGCAACGATACATGAGAGATTTCCGCTTTTGTACAGGTCTATCAAGGTGAGGAGAAGGAGTTCCACCAGTTGCACGAGCAAATCATACGTAACAACAAGTGCTCTCCTCTGCCCGGACAGCCCAATTACGGAATCGTCGTATCCCTGCGTATTCTGCACAGCGAGTTGTCCCAGGTTCGGGAAGAGAACCCGTTGCTGTTCAAGAATATCTGTCTCACGAAGAAGCTCGGTTTCTCGGACGTCATTATGCCGGGCGACGTGCGTAACGATCTCTATCTGAAATTGGAACGCGGAGAATTCGAGCGCGGCGGCAAATCCACCGGCAAGAACATCGAGGTGTGATATATAAATTACGAGAAAAATATTTGATAAATTCAAGCGCATTATTCGAGTTATTTTTGGTTCATTGCGGAATTATCAGGTGACTATCCTGGTCCTGGACGCGGACGGCCAGCCTTTGGAAGAATGTCTTTTCGGAGCCGCCGGCATGGACGGCAGCTCCGAATACCAAAGTTTGGTCATATACCATCACAACAGCCCGTCGTGGGCGGAAACCATGAGACTGGCGATACCCATCGACAAGTTCTATGGGAGCCACGTGCGATTTGAATTTCGACATTGTTCCAGTGAGTTTCAATAAACTAAGTGGAAAACTAATTCATTTTTCTCAATATTTTCTACTTTTTTGTTTTTCATCTCTTTGTTTTCCCGAGTTTGTTCAACTTATCTGTTTTTCTTCTTCCAATGAGTAACTGTTTTTTTTGTTTCAGCACGCGAGAAGAACGACAAGAAGCTGTTTGCCTTTGCATTCGTCCGTTTGATGGAACCCGGAGGTGCCACTCTCCAAGACGGTCCGCACGAATTGTATATTTACAAATGCGAGGAACGCGCGAAATTGGATTCCCTGAGTTATCTGGCCTTGCCGAGCAGCGCGAGAGAACCGGTTGCTTCGGGTAAATCCCAGTTTTTTTTTTTTTTTTTTTTATGCAAATAACTAATATATAAAATTTTCAAGATGTAAATCAATTTCTAGAAAAATGTTATAAGAAAAAATTGTAAACAAAATTCTCTGGTTATTATTTAGATAAAATTATTATTTATTTTTGTTAAATAAAATTATTTCTTTCATTTGTGTATAGGACCCACGGCTTTCTCCAGATCGCCGAAAGAAACTGTGTTCGTGCACACTTTGCTCTGCAGCACGAAGCTTACGCAAAACGTCGACTTACTCAGCCTGCTGCAGTGGAAGGCCCATCCCGAACGGATATCCGAGGCTCTTGGTCGCGTGCTTAGACTGGACGGAGAGGAGTTGGTCAAGTTTCTACAGGATATTCTCGACGCGTTGTTCGCCATGTTTCACACGGAGGACGGCAATTCTACGGCGCACTCTGGCCTAGTTTTTCAAGTTCTCGTATCCATCTTCAGTCTGCTCGAGGATTCGAAGTTCGAGCACTTCAAGCCGGTGATGGACGCTTACATCTCGGACCACTTTGCCGCGGCTCTCGTGTACAAGGGCCTCCTCAGCAGCGTGCAGCACTGCGCCGACTGGGTGACCGCGGCGGAGAAGCAGGAACCGATCATGAAGTGTTTCCGCTCGCTGGAATACATCTTCAAGTTTATTATTCAGAGTCGGTTGCTGTTCGCTCGCGCAACCGCCGGCCAGTACGAGGACAGCTTCAAGCGCGATCTGTACTGCGTGTTCGCGGCGCTTAACAAAATGCTCGGCATCCCTTACGAAATGGTATTGCTGTCGCAGATCGCGCTGCTGTTGTCGATCGCGGCGGTGTTCGAACAGCTCGTGGCGGTTCTACCAGTTCTCGAGGTGGCCAAGCTCACCTGCACAATGCTCGACTCCGTGCCTCGAGAGCCGTCGTTGCAGCTCACGAAAGCAAAATTGGTTGCCATCAAGAATCTCACGATGTCCAGCCTGTTCCGTGACGACGACGAGAGCCGCAACTTGTTGCTCGTCACCATATGCCGTCATCTGCGCATTCACCTGGCCCGCCGGGAAGAACTGCCGTCCTGCACCGACATTTTGGGCGAAATACTCAGCTTTCTGCACAAACGCGGTAGGGATACAAACAAGGTCAACAACTGTATCCACCACGACGTCGAAACACTCTGCCTATCGGTACTCGACGTGCTCATACAGACAATATTGATCGTAATTAACGCCAGTGGACAGGTCCTCGGTTGTCTCGTCGCCTGTCTGATCGGGTTGCTCCAGCTGCTCGACGAATACCACTACGCCCGACTCTGGGAGGAGCTGACGCATGCCGGCGATCGAAAACCGCTCAAAGATTTTCTGCTGCGAGTGTTCCTGGTGCTGCGCGATCTCGTGCGCCAGGAAGTGTTCCCGCCAGACTGGCTGGTCATCAGGATGCAGGCCAACAATGTTATCCTGCGGTCGCTGCAGGAACTCGCGCAGCCGCTTGCTTTCCGCTTCCTCCACGGCAGCTTTGACTCGCAGCTATGGTCCACATACTTCAACCTGGCGGTGGCTTATCTCACCCAGCCGTCGCTCCAGCTTGAACAGTTTTCCGAAGTAAAACGGGAGAAGATCGTGGAGAAGTACGGTGACATGAGGGTGCTCATGGGATTCCAGATATTGTCTATGTGGTCGCATCTGGGTGAGCGTAAGCTCGAATTCATACCGGGCATGGTGGGGCCTTTTCTCGAAGTCACTCTCGTCCCGGAGAGCGAACTTCGCAAGGCGACTCTACATATCTTCTTCGACATGATGGAGTGTGAGCAGCGGGCTCGCGGCAGCTTCAAATCGGTGGAGTCAGAATTGATCGACAAGCTCGATATTCTCATCAGCGAGAACAAGGGCGACGACGAATACAGGCAACTGTTCAACACCATGTAAGCAATTACTTCAAGAAAAAAAATTTCAAGAATTACTATTTTTTAAAGTCGCTATTTTAAATTTTTTTTATACGTATATGAAAATGTTACGTAAAAATTTGTCATATTTTCATGCCGCTTCAGGGAACATCTTAGTGCCGTGTAAGTCTAACGTTAACATGTGATTTTATTCGAAAACATTTACAGTCGTCTACTACGTCTGATAATGAACAACACGAAACTTGCTTACAGATTGTTGGACAGAGTGCAGTCGGAAGATCCAACTTGGAAGGACAGCGGTACGGCCTTCATAACGTCTGTTACGCGTTTATTGGAAAGATTGCTCGATTATAGAAGCGTCATTCAGGGCGACGAGAATCGCGACAAGCGCATGTCGTGCACCGTAAACCTCTTGGTGCGTATTAGGAAAAAAATAAACAATCTTAATTATTTTATACAGAAATATCCTAAGAAACTTTATTTTTTTGTAATAATATTATAATTGTAATATTAAAGAATTCAAATTGTAGAGATGTGTAAAGAGCGTTGAGAACCAGTATCCAGAGTGTTTTGCGATAAAATAAAACAATTTGTTGTAGAATAGTCCAAAACGTTTCGATTTTAATTTAAATCTTCATTAGTGACAACTAAAATAACAATATAATATTCATGTATGTAGAAATGTGATGTAGAAATCAATTAAAACGTTTTGATTTTAATTTACATTTTCATCAGTGACAACTAAAATAACAATATAATATTCCAATGTTAATGTTACAACAAAATCGATAAATTTAAAATTTAAATCGATTAAAGTTTCTTGATATTTCTTAGATATAATTCTAGATATTTCTTCTATTTATTTTTCAAGTTTCTAGATATTTTTGTATAAAATCAACAAGATTTAAAGATAATTAAATAAGACCAAAAAGCCGGTAGTTCAACGGGTGATGGTTTTTTTTTCTTTTTTCTTTTTTCTTTTTTTTTTTTTTCCAAGAAATCTGAGTAACACACGATGGGGTGAATGAACGTTTCGATCAATAATTTATTTTGATCATCTTCAGCAATAAATCCAAAATACAATATTAAATTTTGAATTAAACTATTACTAGTTGTAATGAATAACAATATCACAATGATAGAAATTTTGATCTTATTTAATTATCTTTCAATTTGTTTAGCCTTTTTTTTCCTAATTAAATAAGATTTATGTGTGTGTGTGTGTGTGTGTATAAAATAGCTATATAACTAAAAAATTGTGCGACACGTGTTCGATGATTTAGCTATATCTAGAAATTACTTCCTGATTTAGCGAGTTAATTAACTGAACCGTGCGATACACGACGATTATTGCTCAACAACCGATGCACAGATAACGCATACTATGCGATATTTAGCACTCGAATTCGCGACGTTGCCCGAATGGAAATTTTATTCCTCGCGCGTACTCGCCATTCATTGACGCGGAAGAGAGACTTGGACTTGTTGTTAGATCGCGATCATGGGAATACTGCTGCTCTTTCTACAGAATTTCTACAAGAACGAGTTCAATCGGAAGGAGATGTATCTGCGCTACATCTACAAACTGCACGATCTTCATCTGGCCGCCGAGAATTACACGGAAGCCGGATTCACGATGAAACTTTACGCCGATCAATTGGGCTGGGGCTCGACCATCCTGCCGCCCGATCACGCCCATCCTCAGCAACCCGAGTGGCAGCGCAAGGAGCTGCTTTACCACAAGATCATTCATTATCTCGACCGCGGCAAGTGCTGGGAGAAAGGCATTCCTCTGTGCAAGGAACTCGCGATTCTTTACGAGACTCGACTTTACGACTACGCCAAGCTCAGTCACGTGTTAAAGCTGCAGGCCAAGTTCCTAGACAACATTTTGACGCAATTACGTCCGGAACCGGAATACTTCCGCGTGGGATTTTACGGTCTCAGCTTTCCGCTTTTTGTCAGAGTAAGTTCCGGTCGCTTATCGATATAATGTCACAAAAATATTCGTACGATGTGATGTAGCATTTTTATATTCGTTCTAGAACAAGCTGTTTATTTATCGCGGCTTGGAATACGAGCGTATCGGTGCATTTACGCAACGATTGCAGACAGAGTTTCCCTGCGCGCAGATTTTGATGAAGAATTCCCCTCCGGACGAGAGTATTTTGACGTCTGAGGGTCAATGTAAGTGAGATCGGTGATTACGCAAAAAAGCTATGGACTCCAGTTATTTAAAAAAACCTCCTCTTTTTTTATGTAATAATAATATTAGTTTTTATTTAATAATATTTAAGTTTTTTGATGATACATTGTTCTAGATATTCAAATTTGCAACGTGAAGCCGATTCCCGAGGAAGGCAGTCTGGCTTGCAGCGGCGCCGAAGTTCCGGAGCGCGTGGTCGCTTTTTATCTGGTGAACGACGTGCGCAAATTCACATTTGACCGGCCGCTACATCGCGGCCCGGTCGATCGCGAAAACGAGTTCAAGTCATTATGGATCGAGAGAACGACACTGACAACGGAGGCAAAACTGCCGGGAATTCTCAGGTGGTTTGAGGTAATCGAGAAACGATCCGAGCTTTTGGCGCCGGTGCAGTACGCCTGCGAAACGATGCAGAGCGTGGAAAGAGAGCTGAGGCGATTGATGGCGCAGTACACCGCGGAGCCGCACAGAAACATCAATCCGTTTAGCATGCGGCTGCAAGGTATCATCGATGCGAACGTGATGGGCGGCATCACGAAGTATCAGGAGGCGTTCCTCACGCCGGAATTCGCACGGCAAAATCCGGAAATGGTGCCACACGTGAACAGACTGAAGGGATTGATTCTAGATCAGATGAGCGTTTTGGAATCGGGACTGGTGCTGCACGGTCAGATCGCGCCGACTGGCGTCCAGCCACTGCACAAGAGGCTGATCGAAAGATTCACGCAGCTCAAACAAGGTCTCGGCTCGTTAACCAGACAGAGAACTATTCATCAGGATAGCATTGTGAAGTAATTATCAGACTGTGTACAAAACAATCTTAAAAATTATTGATACGAGCACGCACTTTTTTGCATAATTATACTATAAATTTTAGTTCACCCCTGCCACCTCTGCCGGTCAACGATAAGCAGCGTCCGGCCACTCTGGAAACTGCCGGTTCCAGAGCGTCGCATGCGGATAGCGACGGGCTTCCCGAGGATGAGGGCTTTTATACCCGAGTGGACGGCGCGCCACCGCCTATTCCACAACGGGAAGTCCGGCCGCGTTCCGTCGGCTATGGCACAACTCCGCCCAGACCTACGCACCAAAGATCTCTCAGCAAACCGCTGAGTCCGAAACTGCCACTGAGGCATTCCTTGCCTACTCCGACTGACGGTGTGGACCAAAGCGGCCTTAGAAGTTCCTGGAGCGAACCTGGACCTGAACCCGCCCCGCCGTTACCACCCAGAGGATGCAGTAAATTAATTTCTTTTATTTTAAACTTTATTAGCGTTTATGTTGTTTTAACGACAAAAAAATTCACCGACAAATGTATCTGTAACTTGTGCAAATAACGTTTCTCTGTTTTAGCGCCAGACAAAAGGGATTCCTCGAACGTGAATGCGAACACGATGGTGCCGCCGGCGCCGCCCAAGCGCGGTTTAACGCACAAACGCACAAATACGGAATGGAGCACGGACGACGACTCCGAGATCACAGAACCGAAAAACGATCAGAGCGACCTTCGCGACAGCGGCATTTCCACGGCCAGTCTTCTCGACTTTCAGTCACACATGTCGAATCTGAACAATCTCGGCTACGAGGACTTTGAACCGCGATCCAGATGCAACGACATCATGAACATTTCGCCACCGTCTGTGATAATATCGCTCAACGTTTCCGGCAGCTTTTCCAGCGGCACATTCCAGAGCTCGCAGTCTCTTCCGAATCAAGAGGTGAGTAGAAAAATAAAAATACAAATCCGAGTCATCGTCCGATAACCGACGTGTCTTTTTTTTGCAGGTAAGTCCTCCACCGATTCCGCCGAAAGCTCATCAAGACGCGCCTTCGGCGCCCTCGAGTCTGGAGAGGGTGCCTAGAACGCACAACCATTCGGAGAATTACTCCGTGCCGAAGATGCAGACGCTCTCCGTGGCTTCGGACACGGAGAGCACTGTGTAGCAACTATATAATTCCCTAGTCCCATAGCGATTAGTTTTAAGTAATGTGTAACGTGCCATCATGGTCAAAAGCGCGAAAATCATGTACTCGATTTATACAAAGCCTTCCGTGTCGTCGAGCGGGGGCTTTTCTTAGACAGTAATTTGAGATAAGAGAATATCGTCGTCGTTATCATCATCATCATCATCATCGTCATCGTCATCGTCATCGTCATCGTCGTGTCTAGTGAAACGAAAGACGGAGAAAACCGACCTTGGTCTTGCCCGTCGTTCGAGAAATCTCTGTTATATCTGCAAATCATCCCATTTGTGCGTAGTCGATAGCTGAATACCTGAAATCAAACTAAACTTTCGATATGTAACACGGGGGATTATACTTCAACTCGCGTATATATATTCGTACCTTTGTAGAAAGTTAAAAAAAAGAAAATAAAAAATGCGTATTATAGAAAGACGTTCTTGCATAACGAGAACGTCCAGCGTGAGAATTTGACTCTCGTCTGGACGCGATTGACGATCAAAAAAAAAATTATATATATATATATATATCGACTTTACGTTAAAAGATCGCTCTTCCATTGTATCACTCCACATATATACCGACACTATATTTTGTAACTTATTTATATTTTCGAGAATAAAGGTAATTTTTAAATCAATGACGTCAAACTGTACACGACATGTGATTATCGCAATACTGGCGTCGGGAGGTAGGAATAAGGGGCAACAACTAGGCAACAGAATCAGCAGCTTCGTCTCTCGATGCTAAAGAGTATATAAATTATGTATTTCGTGTCACAGTTCTCTTTTCTCTTTGTCGTATGAATATATATATATACAAAAGTATTAAAAAAAAAAAAAAATTTTGTCGATTGTACGCTTCGACTTATTACTATTTCTTCTTCTTCTTCTTCATGGCATGTAAAATAAAGAGAGAGAGAGAGAGAGAGAGAGACAGAGTGAGTGAGAGAGAAGAAAGATTGCGAATCTCTATAAAAAATAAAATGGAAAAATAGAACGTAAATGTAGAACTTAAGATCATACAAATGTAAGTATAAAAAAGAGAGAAAGAGAGAGAGAGAGAGAGAGAGAGAGAGGCAGTGGAATGTATACATTGCACAATACTGAGCTCAAGAAGATAACTTATAAAAATAACGATGCTAATGAATTGCGCGCGATAATAATCAGAGATCATTTTTCACTCTCCGGAGACTTCGTCGCGCACGGCGACGAAGGATCTGCGACGAGTAATCGGAGACTTATAAATCGCGGGAGTCGAATCGCGCTCTCCTTAGTCGAAAAATATTATAATAATAATAATAACAACAAGCGCAAGAGTATTATTTATCGGATCGATCGGAGTGATTGACGCGGGAAATTCGATTACGCGCGATTAATTTGTAATTTTACAATGTCTATTGTGTAAATACTACGTAAAAAATACGTGTGTGTGTGTGTGTGTGTTCGGTATCTAAAATACATTTTATACATTATGAATTTTTATCTCGCTTTTTAGTGTCTTTCTTTCGGTGTTTGATGAAGGTGCGCGGTTGCGATATTTTTCAACGTTATACAAACGTGATACATCGCGCAATCGTCAATTTCACACTCATGTTTCTTTTTTAAACATGAGTATATACAATTGTCGATTAAAAAAAAAAAAAAAAAATTTCGTCGCTCCGTATTAAAATCATTGAAAAATATCTCGCACGGCGCAAAATTGTTCGTCTCTCGTCACTCCGAAAGATCTTCACACGCGTGTGCAATATATATGAACAGGCACTCACATACATATGCTAATTAAAATATGGCTAAATGTATAAGTACAGTCATGGCCGCTTCTTAAAAACATATATATATATATATATATATATAAAATCGACAATGGCTCGAGAGTCTTTATTGCGCATTGGATACTTAAGCTAAGTTTGTAAGCTAAATTACTTTGTACGTTCTCGTTTGTCGCACGGACCTCGTCAGACGGACGTTTCCGCATTAGTATCCTTCCTGTAACACAGCGACAATTAGCGATTACATTGTGATGCGAGACGTCCGCGAGAAATTTAACGAATTAAGGGCAATTATAATTGCGAGAGAGAGAGAGAGAGAGAGAGAGAGAGAGAAAGAGACGCCGTTTGCTTACCTCCTCGCTGGATGATAGAATTGACAGTCGTCAGAGGGCAAGCGAGATCACAGAAAAGATACAGTTTTATGTTAGAATGTTCCAACGCCACCTTTTGCGCATACAGCGAACGGAAAAACGGAAAAAAATCACAAGGAAACCAATAAATTAACGAGCATTGCCAATGGATTTGCGCTAAATAAGTGTTAACTTTTAAGTATGTAACTAGATGCTTCGCCTATCTTTTTTTTTTTTTTTTGTTTTTGTTTTTACACACGTTGGATGTGACATTTTTGTATTTGTAGTCTTTTTGTACATTATTTTATAATTATCAGAAAATCAAATCTGTGTCAAGATCGTCGTTTATATAAAGGTTTCTATATTTTTATTCAAATAATAAGTGGTTTTATTTCTGAACTTTTCTCATATCAGGACACATCAAATCCATCGTACATAAAAAGTTCAATCGAACGTTATGCCATGCGTAGCTCTTGAAATAAACCCAATAGCCAATTGAAAAAAAATATTTCCCAAATAATGAAGCAGGACGTATTCGCGCTACTCACTCAGTCTCGGTGATGGTCTGCTCGTACTGTTGCTGTTGCTGTTGCTGTTGCTGCAGCTGCTGCTGCTGCTGCCTCAGCGCCGCCAATTCGTTACTGTGCTGCAGATCGTGCGTCAGCGAGCTCGACAATATTCTGCCGCTCATAGGCAGGATGTACTCGGGCGTGTCCTCAAGCACCGTGGGCGTGCCCATCTTGCCGCGCTTCAGGCTGCCGTATCTCTCGGAACCGCTCAGGTTGTCGTGCTGCGAACCGTGCAGACTCTGACCGCGCTTCAGACTGCCGTAGCGCTGCTCGGACCCGCTCAGATTCTCGTGATTCGAGTTCTGCGAGTGGTGGCTCATGCTGGACGCGAGAATACGCGACGACATCGACAGCATGTAAGGAGTGGGCGATACCGTGTGATCCTCCTCGGCGGTGTAAGGGAACAGATACTTCTCGCCCAGATGGTGCACCTTCTCCTCACCCTCCGAGTAGTTTTCGTCCGGCTGGCTTTTCTGCGGCGAGCTCATCTCCGGATACGGCAATGGGTTCGGGCTCGACGTCTTGTTCGACGCTATTTCGTTGTCCGATATCGTGCCGCCCGACCACTGACTGCCCCGCACGTCCATCACTGCAATTTGTAAAAAAATTGTTGAGTTTTCTTTCCTCTTTTCTGTCCTCATTTAAAAATCTTGTAATATCAAGTAAATTCAAAAACGCTTGTTCTGTAAATAACGATGAACGATAAGAGAAGGTCGAAGTTGAGCAAAAACAAGATGTTGAGAATAATTTTCTACATTTTACATTTATAATATGAGGTGCGAAACGTTTTGAGCTCTTACATGAGCTTTCCTCAGTCGCGAAAAAAGAAAACAAAATTTAAAAAATTAAATAAACAAGTTACATAAATGAGAAGACAGGTGAAATATAAAATTTTCTTTACAAAGTACGCTCCGAAGGTAACAGAAAAATCATGTAAAAATGAGCCGCCAGGTTGTCTATTAAAGTTAAAAAGTTGAAAAAATAAATCCTATGAGCACAACATACATTGAATAAAATTTTATTCTCAACGTCTTGTTTTTGCTCGACTTCGACCTTTCGAACCTTTTCTTACTGTTTATCTTGTAATATATTTATGTATGTAATTATTTTTAATATAAAATAAATGTAAGTGAATATTCGCTGAACTAACCGTTCGATGACAAATACGCTTCCGGCAACTGGGAGCTCCATCGGGGAGCGTAGATGGGTTTAATGTTGGGGAACAACTCGGCGTTTGAGCAAAGTATATTCAGGTGTTCAGCGGGGTTTGTGTGAATGTTGGGCAAGTAACTGTGGGCGACGTGTTGCTGCGTCGAAACTCCGATATTTCTGTGCGATCTTGAAGTGACGTCATCTTCGTCGGAGCTGTGGGAGCTCGCGAGGTCTAAGCTTCTGCCACCTCCCTCGGCCTGCGAGCCGTCGGAGTCCGATTCCGATTCTCTTCGCTGAGTTCTCGGTTCCGTAGATTCTGTCGAAGACATTACTACATAAAATAAATATATGTATATTCTCTCCTCTTCTGTCATACTTAAAAAAAGTTTCTAAAATAATAATTTTCAACGAAGAGAGAATCTTTCTTCTACCTGGCTGAGAATGCAGCGCCGACCGGTGATTTCTCGACGACAGATACTGATCTCGATCGCTGTTGTAGTTGCTCGTGGACGTTGACGTATGTCTCAGATGCGTGTCGCTTCGATACGGACTCGAGCCCGTTTTATTTGTACTTCGCGAGGTCGTGCTACTCGTTGATACGCCGACGTGAACTCTCCTGCACACCGATTCGGCCCCGCTGTAGGTTGACGAGTAAGCTAGCGCCGAGCGCTGAAATACGATCAGCTCAGTGTTGCTAATATTCAATGTTGCAACTCGGACAATTGTCTCACATGAGTTCTAATTTAACGTTTCTAACTTACCGAATGTCCGTTCACGTTCTGACTGCTGCTTCCGTTGCCCATGCTGCCTTCCAGCAGAGGCGATTTCTTGCCGATACACTTCAACAGACTCTGGTACAGGTTTCTCCTCACCCTGCCGTTGATGAAGCAGTAGCCGATTAAGCTGAACGCCGCGTGAATCACAACAGACATGCTCAGCAAGTACGACAGCATGGACGAGTTCTGGGAAGCGTTGAGAACTGCCAGAGTCCATGTCGAGCCCAACAATGGCAACGACGCGACCGAGAGCCACAGAAGCGTTCGCAGATTTCCGAAACCCATGATGTGTTCCTTCAGTGTGAACGCCGCGCGAACGCACATCACGAGAATGCAGAAGTTCACTAACACCGCCGCGCAGACCGGTCCTATCAGAGACCAAATTACGGTCTCGTAGATAGACAGCCAGCAACTAGAAAAAAATTTTTATTTAAAAGATAAAATTATCTAGAAAAAAAACACAAGAGAGTAAATATCGCTTAGATTAACGTACAAGTAGAAGTTGCCGTATTGATCGGCTCTGACGCCGATGGTTAGTCCAACTATGACAGCCGGCAGACCGTATCCCATAGTGTAGTAGAATCTCATCTGGCCGTGATTCACGTCCCTCATCTCCGTCAACATTCGGTAAAGATGCACGGAATCTACGAGAGTCCAGGAAAAGGTGCTCAACCAAGCGTAGTGCAGTCCGATCGCCGTCAACTTGCACGTGAACGCGTTCGAGATGAGTGGATTCCTCGCCTTGAGCGCGATCAGATACAAGGTCTCCGCTATGAAGACGCAGAGAACCAGATTTTTGTGGATGCTGTTGGAGTTGGTGCTTCCGCCGCGAATCAACGCCAGAATCAGAAGGGCGGACAGTAACAACGGCAAGGCGAGCATGAACGCGCTGTAGCTGGTCACGTCTTCTAGCAGCGACGGCTCGGGAACGTATTCCAAATCGAGGACGTCGGTAAGTATCGCGAAAGTGGACAGTTGCATGCAAGAACAGTTCACGATAGTGCCGAAGGTCAGAGAGTTGTCCTCGATCTCTGTGGTGCAGCCCATTCGACTCCACTCACCGGATCTGAGAGATTTAATGAGTTAAATTGCAATTGGAAAAAAATTACAAAATACACAAGAGAGATGAATGCAAACTTACCCTCTCGCGGTACTCCAGTGAACGCACTGCGGATTCGTTCTGGTTTTGAAATCGTCGTTCTCGTTGAGCCAAAGTCGAACTTGGATCGGAGATTGCAAAGGTACTCCTGTCAAGGACTCGTAACCGTTCTCGGAGGGAACCAACACGGAGACGGTCATCACGGGCGAGCCGACTGCTACTTCCACGCCCCATCTAACTGACACCGAGTCGTCGAATCTGTGATATAAAAAAAATAGCGTTATTAAAGGTATATCTGTTGTTGATTAACCTCCTAACGTACACGTACTTTTGTGGCAGGAGAGCGCCGAGTTCTTTGTACTGCACGTAGCTCAACACAGCTTTCCGATTATTCAGACTGTTCTTGATGTTCAGCTCGCCCTGTACGAGAGATGTGATGCCCAACGTGTTGAGCGGCACTTGGATCTTCGAGTGCGGATCGAATCTGTTCGGATCGGCCATGTAATTGTTGTACTTCGGGAAACTGATGGACGGACCGAAATGAGCCGGGGAACTGAGAAAAGCGGAGGTGTCGGGAAGAATGACTTTTCGATCTGCTTCTGAAGGCCTTGCCGTAGACAGAGTGGGATCCTCTTTGTACTCGGCGGCCTCGTAACCGTAAAGACTCTCGGATGTCACGACGTCTAAACCCAGCACTAAGAATACAAATACATGACGTGCATATTAGGTAAAAGTGAAATTAATATACAATTTGTACAAAAAAAGAAAAAATGAAGAAATATATTCACCAACGTTACTGTCGACCACTTCAAAAGGATTGGTGAACGTGTCGTGTTGAGACGCTGTTAGAGTCTTGAGATATCTCGCCATGACGTCCAGGATTTTGCCAGAACTGTCTCCCGTAAGTTCCCCGATCTTTTCCCACTTTTCCTTGTATTTAGTTCTGAGAATGGCTCCAGCTATGCCGACGAGATGGGAGACGTAGTCTTTGTCCTGGCTGTGCGTCAAGTTCAGTCCCACTAAACTCTCTTCGTAACGCAACAACGCCACCAGTAAAGACTCCGCCACTAAAAGATCCGCACCGTACATCTCCCTGGTGATGTTCACCGCTCTGTAAACATCCTTTGCTATCTTCACGGCCACGTAAGTGTTCAGCGTAAGATCTTTAGTCTCTAGAGCTGCCAGCTGGTGTCGTTGTTCGATGAAGGCCTCCGAGGTGCAGTTAAAAAGATCGGGTAGTTGCCAGCCGCCCAGTTTGTCGTCGCAAGACCTGGAAGCCCTGCCTTCGGCATTGCCGGGACAGTCCTCGATGGCTGTCATCCCGAAAAGAGTTCGCGGCCACCAGAGACCGTCCGAATACGATTTGGGACAACCATCGTAGACCACCTCGCAGCCTCTTAAAGTTACCTCAGCGTACGGATTCGGGCAGTCGGTGCACGAGCGACCAATCACGCCGGTTCGACAGCGACATTGCCCGGTCTCGCTGTCACATCGCGGCCCAAAGCTTCCGATCGCGTAGCATTCGCAGGGTATGCACTCCTTGCGTCCGCTCGGCTGGTAATGGTTCTCTTTGCAGTAGCACTCGCCGGTAGTCTTGTTACAAGCCGGATCGTATCCTTTAGTCTCGTCGCAGTGACAGGGTCCGCAGACCGGCAATCCCCACCACGTGGCCGGACACGGCTGATCGGCTTTGACCTCGCAGTAATCACCCGAGTATTCGGGCGAGATGCACTCGCAACGATAGCCACGTCGCGTATCGCTTGCGTCTTCGATGCAAGTGCCGGTACCGTTGCAAGGTTCCAGGTCGCAAACGCGTTCGCAGCTGCGACCGACGTGACCGGGAGCGCAGACGCACTCACTGGATTGCCACTGAGTGACGCAGGTTGAGGCTTCCGGACAGTCCAGACTGCACAAGGACTCCGACGGGCAGCCCTCGCCGACGTTCTCTTGAACGGTCGGCCGCTGAAGAACACTTTGATTCGTGCCGATGCGCACGTCTTGCAGACAGCCGTCGAAGAAGGGCAGATCGCTGCTGGTCGCCTGATCCGGACCGCCTACAAGAATCCTGCCAACGTAGAGGCCTTGTAACTTGGCTGGTAACGGCAAAGCGATGGGTCGATTGCGGTAGTCCACGTCCAAAGACACATGACCGCTCTGCCAGAAGATCTCGAGCCGATGCCACTCGCCGTCGGCGATGACAGTAGCGGTGCGGATCACTTCGATGCCGTCCAGAGAGACCACCAGCTTGTTATTACGGATCTCGAAAAGGGCCGAGCTGTTCTGGCCAATCTGCACACTCATGACGAATGCCTGTCGCGCTCGAGTTCGCAGACTGAGAGCCGTCAGCCAGGGCAGTTGGATGGGTCTCAAAAGAGGATTGAAACTGAGCATGCCCTCGCCGTGAAAATTCCACGGCTTGCCAATCTCTTCGGTGCACGTTGGTCCGGCAAAGTTGTCTTCACACTCGCACACGAAGCCCGACCAGACCTCGCGGCACTTGCCATTGTTTCTGCATAGAAAATACAAAGCATTTACTACATCATTTTGAGATCATCTTAATCTAATTTTCTAAAAACTTTAATATTAAACGTGTTTATTTTATTCTGTTTGTCGAATATCAGTCGTTACCTGCAAGGCGACGAAGCACACAAAGCGGCCTTTTCGGGACAGCCGACGTTGGTCCCGTTATCAGCCACGAAGGAATTCAAGTCAACGAAAACGTGATCGATGTAGAGATCACTGATGCATCCGACGTAGTCCTTGTTTCTAATTTGGAAGTTGGACGGAATCGCCGGTAAACCGCCCAGTTGCAACGGCCCGGTTAGATCCAGAAACCTGTGACAGGTTTCGGTGACGAGTCCGCAACGTTCCTCGAGGACTCTCTCGTTTCTGCCGGCGCAGGCCCATCTCGGTCCCAATCTCTCGCCGTGTTCCAGAGCGAGCGCGACGTCGCAATTGTCCACGGACACGGTCACCGTGCGATTGATGTACGAAACTTCCACTTCGTGCCACTGACCGTCCGAGACACCACCGGGGATGCTTGCCGTCGCCCTGGTTATTTCATCACCCAGAGAGAAGCTGAACTGAACGCGCGACTCCACGATCTCCAAAGCGATGAAGTCGTGGCGTTCGTTGTATCTGCCGTTGTAGAGTAACAGACCGTCGGCGAGCTCGGTAGCGAACCTGAGCCTCAGGTGAAGACGATGACGTTGTCGCAGAGACGCGAAAGTAAGGAATGTCGCCGGACCGAAGCTGCGCGCTCTCAACTCGCAGAGAGGCGTCACACTCTCCAGAGCGGACACGGGACAACCCTCGCAGGTGAATCCACCAGTATTCTTCAAAGTGCACTGCGAGCCACCTTTGCAGATACCGGGTGAACAGGTGTCCCGCTCCAGAGAGATCTCGCAGTTTTGCCCGGTGAAATCCGGTCGGCAGGTGCACGAGTAACCGCCCTCGCGTCTGCGGCAGGTGCCGCCGTTCGTGCACGGGTTCGAGTAGCACAGATTCACCTCGGTGTCGCACATGTAAGCCTCGCGACTGCCGGTGAAGCCACGCGCGCATCTACACGCGAACGTGGTCACCGGATAGATCGGCCGGAAGAGAACAGTGTCGCTGCTGGCAAAGCCGGACGCGTTGCCAAACTTCAGCACTGTCAGACACTCCTCGAAGTTCAAGCAAGGCTCTCTGACGCACAAGTTGTCGTCGAACGGCAAAACGGTAACCGTCGCCAGTCTTGCAAGAATGCCGCGGTTCAGGTAAACTCGTTCTTGAAGAAACTGCGGACTGTAGAATTCGTCAATTGTGCCAGGTTCGACCTTGCGCGCCGAGAAGCTCACATTCAAAATCTTGCTATGCACGTTCGCGTCCTCCTGAATACTGAAGAGGAAGATGTTCTCGCGCGGGCACGGGATGATGGCCGCCAGACCGTCTAGAAAGTATCCCAGAAGAGGACTGAGAAACGCTTCGACCGTCATGTCGTCGAGCCGGACGGTGATCGAGTTCAGTAGCATCTCGTCGGTAATCAGACGCACCGACAGCGTCATTGTGGCTTTTGCCTCGTTGATACCGTCGGTCACGGCAACCTCCATAGTCGCTACTCGCGGCACGTTGGTGTTGAGCTGCGGCGACAGTCGGATTTCGCCTGAGGTCTTGTTGAGATCGATCAGATTAGCGTTGTTGCCGGCCAGGATGCTGTAAACGAGATTGTCCGTGACGTCGGCGTCAACCGCCGGTATCCGGCCGATCGGCGCGATCGGGAAAAAGTCCTTAAAGTTGTTGAAGATGATCTGGAAATCCTTGAGCACCGGCGCGTTGTCGTTCACGTCGGTCACCAGAATTTGTACGATCGCGTCCGAGCGCAGCGGCGACGACGCGGCGCGCACGACCAGTTCGAACTTCTTCTTCGGCGATTCGTAATCGAGTTCTTCGAGAGTGAGCAGTTCCGCGCGATCGGCGCCCTGTCGGTTATTCAGAGCGAAACTGTTTGCGTCCTCGCCGCCAATTATGCTGTACTGCACCACCGCGTTTAGACCCTCGTCCGGATCGTGAGCGTAGATCTCGCCTACGGTCGAGCCGATCGGCGAATTCTCGGCGATGTAAAGAACGATCTTGTCGTTCTCGAAGGCGGGTGGCGAGTCGTTGATGTCTTCGATCTTGATGTTGATCAGCACGACGGACGAGAGCGCGGGCGAACCGCGATCTATCGCCACGGCCTTGAGCGCGTAACGCGCTACCGACTCTCGGTCCAGTGGCTTCGCCGTGCGGAGGATGCCGGTTGTGGGGTCGATCGCAAACGCGCCGTCGCCGTCGTCCTCCAGAGCGTACTTTACCTGAATTGATTTTCAATATTTTTTGAAAACAATAATAAATAAAATTGTAGAATAAAATTATCAGAAATTTTGTAGCCGAACTTACCCGACCATTAAGATCAGTATCCGCGTCAGTCGCCGCCACTCTCAGCACACTGGTGCCTGTCAGAACGTCTTCGGGAATCGAACCCTGATATTGCGGCGCTTCGAACACCGGTGCGTTGTCGTTCACGTCCGTGACGGATATCTCCACGTCGGTGGTGTCCGACAAAGGAGGTACTCCACCGTCTCTAGCGGTCACTGTCAGCAAATACGAGGGAATCAGCTCGCGATCGAGCGCTTTGGTCGTGGTGATCGCCCCGGTCTGCGGATTGATCGTGAACTCGGCGACCGCCTGTTCGCCGTTGTCGGTGGCCAGACTGTAAGTGATCTGAGCGTTCTTGCCGACGTCGGAATCCGTCGCGCTGACCACCAGAACTGTCACGCCGATTGGCGCGTCCTCGAACACCGAGACCGAGTACGGAGCGTTCTCGAACACAGGCGAAAAGTTGTTCGCATCCGACACGTTGACGTAGACCAGGGCGGTGTCGGTGCGACCGCCGCTATCCGAAGCTGTAACCGTCAGTACGAATCGCTTCTCCTGCTTGTAGTCGAGCGGCTGCGCGACGGTGATGAGACCGCGGCCGTTCTGAGATGCGATGGAGAAGCGTCCGCGCGTGTTGCCGCCCGTGATCTCGTAATGGATCCTCGCGTCCTCGTCCGGATCGGTGGCGGTAACCGAGACAACGGGGGTACCAGGCGGATCGTCCTCCGACACCACAGCCTCGTAGTTCTTTGGCTCGAAGTAAGGATCGTTGTCGTTCACGTCGGTCACCGTGAGGATTACCGTGGCGCTCGCGGATTTCGGTTCGGTCCCGGAATCCGCCGCGATCACGGTGAACTGATATCTAAAGAATTTTTTCGATTTTGGTATAGAAAAAACAAGAGACAAGGCTCTTGAAAGTTAAACTAAGAATCAAATTAATCAATAAGAGCCGACGGATGTTTTTGCGGAAAGACTGAATACATATATATATATATATATATATATATTTAAATTTTCAGTGTAAATTATACGTACCACTGAATTTGAATTGAAATTGTCAATTCGTAATTCATATCGGATGCTGGATTTGCATCACGTATAGAAGAAATCCTCCTCTATCTAAATTAATAAATTAATATTGCGAAAATAACACCTCGGCCAGAAGTCAAACCTGGAATCCTCGGCTTTCAGTGCCAATATTAATTTATTAATTTAATTTATTAATTTAGATAAAAGAGTAAAACGGGGATTTCTCATATACGTGATGCAAATCCAGTATATGAATTACGAGTTGACAATTTCAATTCAAATTCAGTGGTATAATTTACACTGAAAATTTAAATATATATATAAGATCAGCTCAGTGGTCTCGCGGCTTGCGAGTGCGAAGGCTGCGAGTGGTTGATTCCGAGTTCGAATGCGACACGTCGGATTTTTCCGGGCCGGTCTCTCTCAAGTCGATTGAAAAGTAAACTGGGCCTCCGAATCAGCTTGAATGGATCGTGGATATAGAAGTGAAATGTTGAAAAATATTGTAACCCTAAGGGAATCAATTAATTTCCTTAAGAGGATGCTGAACGGACAAAGAAAGTCCGTCACAAATGCCACTTAGCAGCTACGCTGTTGGGTAGCTGGCGCCATCTCTCGGGACCGAACCAAACTAAGGATAGACCAAAATAAGGATAGACAACATAATAGATACAAGGATAGATGCATGTGTCTTTTCGGCGCTTCTTTAATATTGTACTAAACTTAGTTCCAAGATTTCTTTTCTCATAAAGCTTCAAAATTCTTTTTAAAGCACTCAAAATATTCGTCTACGTTTCTAGTTTTTCCTAAAAATATTTTTATTTGGACTCATACGGTCAATTTTGCATATAAAGCAAAAATGTAGTCTATCTAATATCATAAACTTTTTTTTGTTTTTCTTAAATTCTTATGCCTTATCCAATTCTTTACTATATTCTCTTTTTTTCTAGAGAAGCATTTCATTCCGACTAATAGTTTTTACAAAAATTTGGAAATACGAAATGAGGATAAAACAGGACGGTTCCTCTTAATAACTTTATATATATATATATTTATTTATTTATTCAGTCTTTCCGCAAAAACATTTTGCGTCACCTCAATTGACCAATTTGACCAATTTGATTCTTAGAAAAAAACATAATTTAAAAAAATTTTAATTTTAATAAAAATTTACCTCGAACATTGTTCGCGATCCAACTGCTTCGTCGTATAAATCCATCCGGTCTCCGTGTTCACGGTGATAGGAAAGTTCTCGGTGGAGGCGCCGGTGAAATCGCGCGCGCCGATGGTGTATCTGATGAGCGAGTTGTTGCCCTCGTCGGCGTCGTAGGCTTGAACTCTCAGCACCGAGTATCCGATCGGCATGTTTTCCGACACCGATTCTTGAAAGTGACTAGTGTAGAACCTCGGCGCGTTGTCGTTTACATCTTCGACCACAAACAAGAGCTGCGTGGTATTGGAACGGGCGGGCGAGCCGCCGTCCTGGGCGCGGATCACGATCTTGTAGTTTCTGGTGGATTCGTAGTCGAGCGGCTTGACCAGGGTGACGTCGCCGCTCATCGAGTCGATGGAGAAAGTGTTCTGCGTGTTGCCGCCGATGATGGCGTAACGTATGGCCGAGTTCGCACCCGCGTCCGCGTCCGTCGCTCGAATATGGGCAACTATCGGATTTCTCGTGTAGTCCAAGTCTTCGCGCTCGGACTCGGTGTACGTGCGCTCGCTGAATTGCGGATAATTGTCGTTGTCGTCCAGCACGTGGACCACTAACGTCGCGTTCGCGCTCCGCCGCGCCGATGCCGGTGTCGCTTGATCCGTCACGCTCAGCACCACCGTGTACACCTCGTTCTGCTCGCGATCGAGAGCGACCCGGGTAGTAACTACGCCAGATCTGAATGAGAAAATTAAATTAAATCAATCCACTTAAAGATAAAATCCGAGAAATTCTAGGATTTTGTTAACCAACCTGGGATCGATTCTAAAAATTGCGGTGTCTTTTGTATTCGCGTTGTTACCACCAGCCACGGTGGATACGATCGAATACTCCACTTCGGCGTTTCTGCCAGTGTCCTGATCCGTAGCCTTGACCGTGATTACTGTGGAGCCCACGGGAACTCCTTCGCGCACCGACGCGTCGTACTCCGGCCATTCGAAGCTCGGCGTGTGATCGTTCACGTCCAACACGTTGACTTGAAGCGTCGTCGTGCCGGTGCGCGGAGGAAACGAGTCATCCACTGCCAGCACCTACGAAAAAAAATACACGAATAACAATTCGTACATATATACAAGTAATTAAGAAAAAATATTTTTATTAAATGAATATTTTTATTCAACTTTAGATAAAATATCGAGAATCTCTATAATATAATTTTTAAACGTGAGATAATATTAAAAAATCAATAAGAGCCTGTTTGCTACGTGCAAATATATTTTAAACGTGTAAATTACTAGACACAAAATAATATACATGAAAATTCGAATTAAATTCAATTCGAAAATTCATCTGCTTGATTTGCATCTCATATAAATAAAATATTCAAGTTATTTTCCTATGAAATTAAAAAAAAAAAAAAAACTAATACAAAAAAGACATCTTTGGTGGCCGAACTGGGAAGGCGTCTACACAGAATGCGGGAAATCCGAGTTTGATTAATAGCTAAGATATTATTTTTTTTAAATAGATTTTTTTAATTTTATAGAGAGGTAAATTGGACTTTATATACAGGATGTCTCAACGATTTTGACACAGAAATGAAGATAGATTGGGCCAATCGGAACAAAAAAGTCAATTTATCGCGAAGCTCAAGCATAATATCATAATATGAAATACATCTGTTCTCGTTTATGTGACAAATAAGCGAAGAACACGCATGTTATAGATATTATATTTGTGTATGTATGTGCACATGCGTAAACACACGCGCACGCAAAACGGGTATATAGATCTGCACACGTGATAATCTTATCAGTATCAACACTAGACGGAGTTTAAACATAAGATAACTCTTAGATATAAGAATAGACACATTTGCGTATAAATACATGAAGAACTTGGTACACAGTCATAGATTTCTGAAATAAATGAATTCTCATCGAGAGTCTCTATAATATAATTTTTAAACGTGGGATAATATTAAATGTATGCAAAATATCTTTATCCAGCTTAAATTAAAACATAATTGATAAAAGTATAGATATATATCATGTGTATATATATATATACTTTTATATATATATATATATACATACAGTTAATATTTGCACTCTCTTAATATTTGCGCGCTTCATATATGCGTTTTAATCAAACTAACACATATAAGTTTCTCTTCTACTGCGCTTCTTCTTCTACAACGCAACAAACTGTTCAAACTGGTGTTGCTGATTTCGCTAAATTATTATTACATCACAGTATATAAAAACAAGAAATTCTTTCCCTATACCCGCGCAAATATGGAAAGTTGATTGTATCTATTAGTATATATTGTATTTATTATATACATTATATATATTACTTTTATAAGCGTAATCTTTTATCAAATATTGTGTTGCATATATTAAAAAAGAACGCACAAATTGATTAACAAAACCATAAAATTTTTGCGACTTTGTAGACTTATTCAATATCAATTAGTTCGACGCTGCTTTCAAGATAAATCGAATCTTACGCTGAATAACAATTAATGGTCGCGAGCAAAGTGGAAACACAAAGATTTGACGTCGAATGACAACGGGAAGAAATGTTCGTTCGATCGCTATTAATATTCAATTCATATTTTGTGCAGAAAAAAAAAACAAATTAACTAAACAAAGAAACGATTTTTTGACTTTGTAGACACATTAAATCTGTGGTCGCAAGAAAAAACGCCACATGTCACAATTTAAAAAAATTCAAGTTTTCGCGACAGTTGAGTTGCAAAGTTAAAGATTCACATGTTTATAAAGGAAAAATGCACGGAAACACATCAGGCAAACCAACGTAAGTCCGAAAAATTCGCACAAACTAATGATTTTTTTGTATATATTTTTCTTGTGAATATTAGTCGAATTAAAAGTAGTCAACATAGATATAAAAAAAAAAAAAAAACCGACTTCGTCAAATAGAGGAATTTGTATTTAAAACTTTAAATATCAATATCTCAAAAGTGATGATATGTGACATGCGGCGTTTTTCCTTGCGACTACAGAAATATCAGTTAGTTCGAAACGATATACGATTTCAAAATGGATATTTAAATAATTGTCAACAATTTTGCAAACTTCGCAATATTTATTGAGTTATTAATTAACAAATGTGAGCCAATAAAAAGCGACTTTGTAGAAGACACGTATGAAGACGTATGATTTTGAGTTGTACCGTCGTGAAAATTAGCTGATCGCAAGAGAGAGCTGTGTCGCACACAGCTCGCGCTCCGTCTCTCGTTGGTAAGATATTGCATGAGATAAGTTGTTTTTCTTAACAAAAAGAAATTTATGAAACGTCTACAGAGTTCGAACCATCGCTTTCCACGTGCTCTCACGTGTCTTACATTAATGAATAATTCACCGCAATAGATATGGCGAATTTTACGAAAATCATTTACAAAAAGAAAAGTCATTTATCAAAAAATAGTAAATGACTTTAGACCTAATCTATCTTCACACTTCTGCCGTGTCAAAAATTTGTCAGACACCCGATATGAGATGCAAACCAAGGATTGCAGATGAATTTTCGAATTAAATTCGAATTTCCATATGTAGTAATTTACACGTTCAAAATATATTTACATGTACATTCAGCATATAGATTTACGTTGACTTAAAATCTGAAGTTGGACGTTATCACGAGCTTTAATAGGGTAAAATACCCTATTACTAACAGTTTTTCTACTCTCAATCAAAATTTAAATGATTGTCCAAATATAAAAACTACATGTTTAATTTTTATTTGCTCATTAAACAATAATTATATTTGATAAACATTTTATTAAAAATTGTTCTAATATCATAACATGTAGTTTTCATATTTAAACAATTATTTAAATTTTAATTGACTGTCAGTAATAGAGTCTTTTACCCTATTTATTGTATAAATTTTTATTATTGTAAAATAAAAGATTTTTTTACTCTAACAGAATTTTTATTAAATATTTTTTAAATTTGTATCAAATAATTTTATGATAAATATATATACTCGGAAATAGTGCACGTCGACGTTCTCTCTATCCAATCTGGCGTGCGTTGTCACTCTTCCAGTCATCGGGTCGAGATCCAACAGCGTCTGCGACCTCGCGTCAATCAGCGAGCTCATGGAGTACCGCACGGCTCCGTTTTCGGGATCTCTGGCTCTCACCGAAGTCACGTACAGACCCGGCTCACGTTCTTCTTCCACTGGAACAACGTAGAGAGGTTGCTCGAAATACGGCGATTGGTTTTTCAGTTCTCGCCTCACTCTCCTGCCCAGATCGGTGTCATCTAACTGACGGTGATGGAACACGATCTTCAGCCGGTGCTCCGCGTCAGTCAGGCGCGACTCGCCGGCGCAACGCAAATTCATGGTGACCGAGACCTTCCACAGCGGGTCCACCAGACACTGCTCGGAGGCGGAAACCAAATCTCCGGCGGCGCCTTCCACGAGGAATCTCGGATCAGCCACACCGCCCCACCTGGTCTCGCACTCCTTCATAGCCGTTTGCGGCAGGAAGTCGCGAAGAGCCGCTACCAGCTGAGACGCTCGTAGACACACTTCGGTAAACCTGCGGATTTAAATTTAACATTACGTATATTAAATAAATATTATTCAGAAACAAATGGTTATTACACATCTATATCTTCAAACAAAATAGAGTAAACCAATCAGTAAACGATCGAATTGTTGAATCTATGTACGTTTAGGGATAATTCTTGAATAAATTTACTTATTATAACAATAAAACAACTGTTAAAATTACATTTATAATTAATGTTTTTTTAGATATTTATAAAAAATAATTACTTTTTTGTAGTGTAAGTAATTATAAATTAATTATAAAATACAACAAGCATAAAAACCCAATAAATGACCGCACGCATACTTATGTTTAATAAGAATTTGATTTCTTACTGTGTTTGCACATCACCGTTAAACAAAAATAAGAAATTCTGAAAGACAAATAAACTTCGGTTATAAACATTTAACAATTTTTGAGCCTATAATTTTCATGTTTTTTTTTGTGTAATGGTCATTTATTGGTAAGCGGCCAATTACTGGACAGTTTACTTTGGTGACTCAAATATCGAATCACTGATTTTCGAGGCCAACCTGTCGGTGCTGGGCATTGCGTAAGAAGCGAGAGTCTCCGCCATCCAGCCCCGAGTGGCTGCCAGGTCGTGGTTTTCGCCGCCGCATCCGATGATCAAGATCCTGAGCGGTAAACTGTAGTAGTCGATTGTGGGCCTACCGAGGCGCGAGCTGGTCGAGTCGACATAGAAGGTGAAGATGCGCGGGTACTGGAGACCGTCGCAGCTCAGCGTCTTCGCGAGGGTCACGCGGCCCGTGTGCGGATGCACTTTGAGAAGCTTCCGGGCGAACCAGGCGGTGCGCTCGCTAGACGCCTCGTATCGACGTCGGCCGCCCAATTGCGGCACCCCGGCCTCGAAGACGACGGTGCCGACCGGCGTGCCGGACGACAGCACGGCCAGGTAGCCGTCGCACGTCACCGTCCACACGGCCGTCAGGATCAGCATCACCCATCTCCACCTCGCCATGGCGGATTTCCACTTAATCCGCGCGATCTTGCAGTCCACTTTCTGATGCGCGTCCCATGGTCACGTGGACTCGCGGATTCTTCGCGAGTTTAAAATGCGATCGCGGCAGAATCCATCTGATGGGAAAAAATAAATCTTTCTTCAAATCAACTTTCAGCTTGTTAAAAGAAAATTAATCAGAGAAATATACAATAAATAAATAAATAAATTTACAAAATGCGCAATAAATTTCATTTGATCAGTTACATAAATTATAAAAATACATATAAATATCTTATTTTTTACATTAGAACGAGGCGATTGAAGTTAAAGTAATTTTCTAGAAGCTTCTCAGTGCGTTAAAATAACGACAGTAAAAAACGCCAACAAATAGCAGTAATTGCGAGAGATGGCTTCACGTACAGAAGCAGTTTCGCGCGCGACATCTTCTTGTCCCGAACGAGGCTCGGTTCCGAAGACAGATCGCGTAGTTGAGGAATGTATATATAAGGATAGGCGGGGAACTACAACAGTCCTGTTCTTACGCTTTGGTTCACTCGGCTGCGGTTTAATCGCTCTCGCGGAGCGCCATAATAGCCAGTATACAAACGGGATGGCGGTTTTCGAGGTGCACCTTGCGTTTTCCCCTTGCGAAGAGGCTACACAAAACGTGGGAAACGAACTATTTCCGGCGAGGTAATACCCAAGAAGAGCCGAGGAGATCTACCGGGGAATTTCCGTCGTCCGAGATACATTGACCTTCTTTGTATGCATTATTCACTACACAATTGTGTAATTCGCCACTCAAAATTGTGGCGAGATTATTCCAGATTTCTTTGTTTGTGCAGTTACCAATCTTGTTTAAAGAAAATATTATACAACAATGGTTTTGCGCTTTAATTAGTTTTTTATTTTTTTTAAAGGGTTAGATCATCTTTGAAATCCTAAAATGATGAATTTGGGAATTATTTGCGGGTAACTAAACAACTTTATTGAAAATCTGTTTAGAGGGCTTTATCACATATATAACAAACTAAAAAAGTATTTTCAAATTTTTTTTATGTTCAAAATAGCAGCGCAGTGGCCTACTTTGCGAAATCGTTTTTTTCAGCAGCTTCAAATCAAGGTGTACAAGATTATAAGCACACGGTTTTTGAACAAAACAAAAACTTTTTTATTATCTATATCAAAAAAGTACGCAGGAATTTTTCAAAATATTGATTTTTTTCAACATAGCAGCTATTTTTACAAAAGACTTGAATTTTTATCTTGGATGTACGTAAAAATGTTAATTGCAAAAAAAGTTTTCAACATTTTAAGAAATTCCTACGTACTTCTTTAGACTTTGATATGCAAAAAATAAAAATTTTTTATGTTCAAGACCAAACCTAGAATCCAGTACACCGATTCGAAACTGCAGAAAAAAAAGGATTTTGCGTGTGCGCCGCCATTTTGGACGTAAAAAAATATATAGTTTCAATAAAACGGCTCGGTGAAAGCAAATTAGAAAAAGAAAACCAAAGAGCCCAACGGTTTAAGGTGATAATGAACAACAATAATTTAAAATGTAATTTAAGAAGATATGCTGAACCGTCCTGTTTTATCAACTTACTTTACGAATACAGGTTTCGGATTTTTATCGTACTTACTGCACAAATTAAAAACTGATTCTCCAAATTAAAAGAAAATAGTCTAAAGACTCACTGCAGGCAATAAATGTTTCTGAAACGAAAAAATTTGTCATCAAGAAAATTGACCATTTATTGCCTGCAATGAGTCTTTAGACTATTTTCTTTTAATTTGGAGAACCGTTTTCTTATTTGTGTAGTAAGAGTACGACAAAAATCTAAAAACTATAATTCATAGTAGAATGATAAAACAGGACGGTTCAGCATCCTCTTAAGACGTTTTGATCACAGTTTATTGTTGATCATCTTCAGTAACTGAGCAATAAAAATAAAAACAATATTTGTTTACTTTGTTATATATGTACAATAAAGTCCTCTAACCAGATTTTAAGAGCAGTTATTTATTTACCCACAAAAAAATTCCCAAATTTACGTGTAATTTCTCACGGTCTCAAAGGCCTAACTCTTTAACGACGGTTGTTTTTATTAATTTTTAATAATTATGATTTCTCTTGAGAGTTAAACTACGTGCACAGACACAGATAAATTTATGGCGAAACGCCCGGACCGTCACACAATTAAGATCGCCAAGTTAAATCACGCTGCTATAATTTCCCGAGAACGAAAGTCGTTCGCAAAATAAATATGTTACGACTTTAATCTCCACCCACATTGCGCGTCGTCCAATTTTCGTGCGCGCGTTGGTATAAAATCTTCGCGATCCCGTGCGAGGATATCGAAAATATATATTTTAACGTCGCGCGTGCCACGATATCGGCGCGCAAGTTTGTTCGCTCGATCGTCGTATATCTGCCGCGCGAAAGATAGCGCGGAATTTAATTTAACATCTTGAGAGATTCGACGAAAGAGCCGCTCACAATTCCGAGCGCCAATACTTTCTAAAGAAATAACTGTATAAAATATTTACAGGCGAGCGATCGCGCGCACGATTGAGCGTGTAACGCGCTTAGTAAAAAAAAAAAAAAAGATATTTCAAAAGCCGAAAGAATTAAGAACGAACTGTTCGAAGGAGAGACTTCTCATTCGTCAGAATTTTTTTTCGACAACAGCGTATCGGAGAATTTCCGATATGTCTTAATCAAGAGTCACGTTTGACGCAAGACGTCCAAATGGAGGCGAAGGAGCGCGTCGGCGCGTGACATCCGCACAATAAACATCGCCAGGTGATCTATGTACTTGAATCGTCTGGACTCTCGACTATCGCGTCTCTCGATCCACGACTCCTCCTCCCTCCCTCCTCCTCCCCCGGTATAACAAGTATCCGCAAGCCGCATCTCGCTTGCTTCGATTTGCCGCTACTTGCGCTAAAGTTGAACATGCCGTCGACTTTTTCGCGCGTCGCGTCGCGAGGATTCGCCCGGTTAATCGATTATGTGCAGATCTCGAGTTTGTCGATCACTTGTCGCAGCGAGAGTGCTCGCTTCAGAGCATCAGGTGAATTTTTTTATTAGGAGCTAAAAATAATAAAACAAAACAAAACACGGATAAAAATGCGTAATATTATTAAAGCGTGAATAAAAATTAAAGAACCAAATTATTACTTTTTTTGGGCTGTTAGATCCAATGAGCGGAGTGTTTTGCCGTAAAAAATACACACTGTTTTATCCAAACGTTTCGGTTTTTTTTTTTATTCTAAATCATCTTCAGTGAAAGAACTGTTACACAATATACAGAGAATGACAAATAGAAAATCGAAACGTTTGGATAAAACAGTGTGTATTTTTTACGGCAAAACACTCCGCTTATTGGTTCCAACAGTCAAAAAAAAAAGTAATAATTTGAGAATATATACCAGTAGGAACCCGAGGAAACGCCATCAATTTTAATTTAAAAAACCACATTCAAAAAATAATTTCGGGTCTTATTTAATGACAGATTGAACATATTTCATCGTGCAATATCTACATACAACAAGACTGTTGGTTTTTGAACAGTCTGAGAAAGTTGTTAGCACCGTATTTTTTTAGATTCGCACGTGTGGTTGCAGCGGTAGTTTTTAAATAAACGTTCCGAGTTTTTTTGTGGTAAATTGAACATATTCCATCGTGTAATATCTATCGATATGCAGGAAGTGTTTGGAACAATCCTGAAGACTACGGTAAAAGATTATATAACAGTGTGTCCCTATTACTCAAAATTTATTAATCAATCAAAATTTAAATGATTGTTTAAATATGAAAAAACTACGTTTAATTTTTATTTGTTCAGTAAACAATAATTATATTTGATAAACATTTTATTAAAATTTTTATTAAAATTTCTAATACGATAACATGTAGTTTTCATATTTAAACAATCATTTAAATTTTATAATAGTAGGGAAATGGTCAATGTAAGGCAAAAAACCAGATCTTCGGGTCAATTAACTTCTTTATTTGTATTAATTTGACAAACGTTTTGACCCCAAATTTGGGTTTTCTTCAGTGCCTATAATTGTACAATTTACTCTAATATGCTAATGTCGCACAACGCAAATACAAAAATCAAAAACTCACTCAAATTACAGGAATAGGAAGAACTCAGTCCATCAGACGTGCGTAGCCGACACAATGTTAACTGTCTTCATTTAAATTTTGATTGATAGTAATAGGGATACCGTTAATAATAGGGTCTTTTACGCTAGCAGTCCATGATTCTACCGAAAGGAATTTTCCAGAATATGTTACAGCAACGGCTGTACACGTCGGCTGTACCTTCGGCTCACGTGCTTTTGCGTGAACAAACTGAAGCCGGTAAACACCGTTCGTAGACAATCGGGCTTGCCGAATTTTACCGATTCGCGGAAAAACAAGTGCCGGCAAATAGCGAGCACGGCAATCATCGCTAGCGAACAGCCAACGCAGAGTCGTCTCTTTAGCAATTGTAACCGCGCACTAAAAAGACTTTGTATAACATAAAGTGAATAAAAAGTATCTTTACTCGTAGTTAAATTCAGTGTCGTCTAAGAATTCTAGCCCGCAGTGCTCCTCAACCGCTCGAATCCTTACACTGCAATCAAAAGAAAAAGAAATGCAATAAACACGCAAATGTGTCGTAACACGATCGAAGGATTGTTTGTTTGCTTTTTAATTGTCAACTTGATTTCACTTGATCGATTACTGCTCTCCACCGACTAATCTCTTTATTAAACGTTATTTAAAGACCGGGCTGGCAAGTTGCGGAGAATATTCAAACGAGAAATCTCGGGCGCGCAGTAACTCGTCGAGCCGAGAAACTTTAGCCGACGACGAATGCGAACCGTGCAATCGGCAAGACGAGTGCGGATGCACGAGCGCATCTCTCTCGTGTGGGCAGTTTCGCCGCGAGTATATAATGAGATTATTCCGCTCGTCGGTCCCCTTCGAGAGATCGGCGGCGGCGAAGCGTCGGTCGATCGTGCGCGGTCCGATACTCCTCACTTTACTCCGGCCTTTGCGTCCTCTTTGGTCGCCCGAGGCGATCTAGCCGATCCGGTTTTCGCCAATCCGCGCGACCGTCGCACACAACGCGAACCAATCGAAGAACCTCTGGCAGAGGCCTCCATTGCGACAGTTAGAAACTCATCCGTGAATAAAAAGAAGGACAGGACGCGCTCGGTGATCCGAATATGATTGTTGTTTTTTTTTTTTTTTTTTTTTTTTTTATGTTTCTTGTAATTTTACATTTTCTCGAGAACTGATATCTTGATTAAAATATCCTGAAAAATTCGCAGTTATCGGAGAGAGGGGAATTTCTTTCTTTACGATTTCTTCTTTCTCTCGCCAAAGTGGTTTGCGGTATTCAAATAAAACTTGGCGATGCACGCAACATTGTAAGTAGTATCGAGTTTAACTATCCGGTGTGCATAAAATGACGTTATTCGCGTTTACAGCTGCACCATTATCGTCCTCCTTCCCTCTCCCCCGTTGAGCGAAGATATTACTTTTTCCGCTCAACCGAGCGGAGTTTCGAAGCTTTTAAACGCGACGCGATATTATCTTTCGATCGTTCCGAGCAACGCTTTTAACGAAAGGTTTCTCGGACGATGTTTATCTACGTGAGACGTAAGAATACGAAAACTTCTCGCGATTCCCTCGAACTCGAGTAATCCTCTGAGTGTCTCCACATCTCATCTAAAAGTTTAATAGCTTATCGATGCGAAGAATTCCATCCGCGTGTGTTCGATCCGTTACGAAAAAAACGGAAGACGACGGAATCAATTTATGAAGCAAAGCGAAGATTATTTTAACAAATAAATGACATTAATAAAGAAATAATGTGTATCAATTAACGCGGGTGGAAGAAAGCGTCATTCCAGGAGTTATAAGTCATATTCGAATATTGCGAGAAATTCATCTAATACCGAACTGAGAAGGCGCCTGCGCGGAATGCGAGAGATTCGAACTCGACTTCTGGTCTTTTCGCAATAGGTTTTTCAATTTTCATGAAAAGACAAATGGGGTATTTCATTTATACGTAATGCAAATCAAACATCCGAAATGAATTTTTTTGTTGAAAAATTCAGTTCGAATGATTACATGTAATTTACATGTTTATAAATAATAAATACAGTCAACTCTCCATATTTGCGCGCTTCCCTTCACATACATTGCGTTGTAATCAAACTAATGTACATAAGTTTTCTTTCTACTGAGCTCCTTATTCTACAAAGCAACAAACTGCTTATGGTATCGCTGATTCCGCTAAATTATTATTATACCATATTATAGTATATAAAAACAAATTCTTCCCCTATAACCCCATACTCGCGCAAGTATGGAGAGTTGACTGTAAATATTTCAATAAATAAAAATATATATATATTTCGCACAAACGTCTAATATAATTGACTCACAATGACCGAATATTTCTTCGATAATTGGATAATACAGTAGTGCCTCGCGTATTTGCCGCGTTTTTGCCCCGAGTATTTTCCAGGAGTCATCCCCACCAATTTCCGAAAGTGCTTCGTGCAAATTGGGATGACTTGCGGCGGTCGAGCGGCGGCCAAACGGCGGCCGAACCAATCAGAGATAACAGCCGGAATACCTACCTGCCTCGATGTTTTGCCGCGCGCGGAACCGAAGATAGGCAAATCAGCGAGACACTACTGTAAATGAACAACTTGCTCTCACTTTAAAAAAACTACTAAAATGGATATCTCATATACGTGATGCAAATCTAGGATCCTATATGGATTTAAGAATTGAAAATTTCAATTGGAAACTAATGTGTAAGAATTTACACTTTTAAATATAAATTATTATTTAAATATATTTNCTAAAAAAAAAAAAAAAAAAAAATAGACAAGAGATGCAACGTTTCTAAAATTCTATCTCCAAGATTGCTCGGATTTTCGCGAAGGGCGCGCCATTTTGCTATTAAATGAAGACTGGCCGGCCCGTCGGGGGAGCTATTAATTACTCCGGAGGCCTTGTCGTGGAATCCGGTCCCACCAATATCTCGCAGCCGCGTCTTCCCTCTCGCCGTGGGTCCTCTTTCGAGAAACGGGTATAATATTCCGAAACACGCGCGTCGCATCGACTCAGGTATATCGTTTCGGTGAATCACAACCAAGAGGAAGGGGGATAACTCCTGTTATCTCAAATGAAAAGAAACGGCGTGATTTCATCACTTTAATAGAGACGTACAAACGCGAGGCGGGCGACCGTTTGTTTTTCCATAACGTCGTGCGATTATCGAGTCACCGGAGATGTTTACGACATATAAAAGTGTAGTAAAAGATTTCATCGTCGTTCGATTGATTCGTCAATTTCTTCACAAGCTTAGAGATATGCTCTACACAAATTAGTTTCGCGGAAACTTACTATCTCCGAAATTATTTTGCGCGCGATAAAAAAAAAAAAAAAAAAAAAAAAAAAAAAAAAAAAAAAACAAAAACAATATCTCTTGAAATTTCAAAACTATTTCAAAGACTTTTTAAGAGTCAAAATATTGAATTGGCATTTCAATTCCGTTACTTGAACTAAGATAGAAAGAGAGATCTCGGATAATGTTGTATCGCGCGTTCGGATAACCGTCGAGCGATCATAGATTTATGGATCGACCGCGTGCGGTCGAAGAATGCGACGCGGAAGAGATTCGCGCGCGCGCGCGCGTGCGTAAGTCGCGCTCCTATCGGAACGGTAACGCATGCATGAGTTTCTCGCAATATCACGGATGAATCGTTTCTCAATTAGCAACGAGTCGGTGAAATGAATGCGAGAGCAACACACACACGTCTTCCGCAAATCGAAATTCTGCGTAATACACGCAGAAAAGATGCCTATTCCGCAAACGGTCTCGAGAAAAGACGTGGCGCAGTCCATATCTTATCACCATATATCTTATTACCGAAGGGGAAAGAAAGGGCGAGGCCATCAGACGGGCGATCAGTAATAATCGGTGATTATTTCGACGAAGAAAAAAAAGTCCCGGACTCTGACGAATCGCTAGAGGCGTCCTCTTCCGAGAGAGTGTCAGCGACTCTCTTTTTTGTCTTCTTCTCTTTTCCGATTCTTCGTCTCTTTCTCGTCGCCCGCCAACTTTCTTCTGTAACCAACGGCTGCACGTCTGCGCTCGCGTCCGTCCGTTCGCCCGATGGACGCGAACACGCGAGGGACGGCTATTACAATAAACCGGTGTACGGAGCTCAAGGTCGCGCGAGAGGAGATCTCTCGAGGAGAAGAGACCTCGGCTTGAAGTTTTCCATTCTTTCGACGAGGGTCCTTCTCGAGGAGCAGGTTCAGCGCCTCGCCTCGCACGAGAGCGCGAAGGGAGACAGAAAGAACAACGCGTGTATATTGCAACGATCTCTCCGATCGAGCTGACGATGCCGGCGAAAGAAAAGGAGGAAAACGTTTCGCGAGCGTTTCATAATTGATCGGCGTGTTGCGCGCAATAAAAGCCACTTGTGCAATTCATTACTTTTATACGGGGACGTCTTTTGTTGTCAGCTTATCTTTCTCTCCGACGACGCGTCGTCGTCTCGGAGAAAGGAATGGAAACGCGCGTTCTCGAACGCGAACGCGTCGTCGTCGTCGTGTCGCATTCTTTCGCGGCGCGATATCGCGAGAAATTTCGCGATGTTCCGACGGAGAGAAATCTCTTTTATTCGCGACGTTTACCCGCGCGGCCACAATGCGCACCGTTACGCGCGAACGCAAAACCATATTCGCGTAACGGTAAGGTCAGAGAAAAGTGAGAAAGAAAGAGAGAGCCGTGTGCGCGAGTATATATCGCCGCGATATTCGCGCTCGCGTAGGTAGGCAACCGGGAAATGGGCTCGTCACGGGGATTTGCTCTTGGGTGTGGAGCGCGCGGATCCGCATCAAATCCCGATCGGAATAGATTCGCATCGCGTGGCGACACGATTCTCATCGACACGTGGCTTTCGAAATCATCGGCACATACATACATACATATCGCCGATAGACCACGAATAGAATATCGTTTGCGTGCAGCAGCTTTTCTCTCGACTATTTTTTTTTGTTTGTTTTTTTTTATTGAAAGAGATTTCAGTTTATGTATTTTTTGTTACAATAAAACCGTGTGCAATGATGATGAGTTTTTTGTGTAATTGACTTTTTTTATTTATCTAATAATTATTTAAGTATCAAAATTAATTCAATACAACCTAAGCAGATTTTCTATTGCATTGTTTTGTTATCGCATTGGGTTTCTTCTTGCGGTTTATTTTCTTAATAATTTTACAGATGTGTTTTTTTCTGCGCAGACTAAACCAACCAGTAAACGAACGAATTGTCGAATCTATATACGTTTAGGGATAATCCGTGAATAAATTTACTTATAACAATATATATAATGAAACAACTGTTAAAATTACATTTATAATTAATGTTTTTTTAAATATTTATAAAAGTAATTACGTTTTTGTAGTGTAAGTAATTATATATTATAAATTAATTATAAAGTGCAACAAGCATAAAAACGCAGTAAATGACTGCATACACCCATACTTATTTTTAATAAAAATTTGAAAAATTTCGTACTGTTTGCATATCACCGTTAAACAAAAATAAGAAATTAATATTAAAATAACGGCTCAAAGAAATTATCAAAAAGAAAAAAAGAGAAATCATAGAGCCTATGGTCCAGAAGATGAACATTCAAAATTGACGTAAACGTAGTGTATTCCGGAACGTTTCGATCATTTATTGTTGATCATCTTCAGCACTGTTTATAATAGAATGATATATAAAATTAGAAAATACAAAGTAAAATATGAAAAATATTTGTTAGACAGAATGACATATAAAAATACAAAATAAATAAATATGTACGCACCTAGCTCGACTAGTCAACACAAAGACCGCTCAGTGCACGCCGGCAAAAACCGAATCATTCTTTCTAACGGATATTTTTCATATTTCACTTTGTATTTTCTAATTTTATATATCATTCTATTATAAACAGTGTTGAAGATGATCAACAATAATCGAAACGTTCCGGAACACTACGTTTTACGTCAATTTTGAATGTCTACCTCCTACCTGGACCATGGCTCCGTGGTTTCTCTTTTTTCTTTTTAAAAATAAGAAATTCGGAAAGACAAATAACCTTCGATTATAAACATTTAACAATTTTTAAGCCTATAATTAGCATTTTTTGGTGTAATGGTCATTTATTGGTAAGCGGTCACTGGACAGTTTCTTACTTGGTTGTTCTGCGCGCTAAAAAGTTTTTTTCCCGCTTGTAAAATAAGAAAAACAAATAACGGTATGCGCGCACATACGAGCATGACTTTTGAGGAATTTTAATTACTTTGATGAAATTGTAGTTTTTTACATCGCCGTTTGTAAAATCGGTAACGATACTTCTTTTTTCATCTCGTCGAATCAATCAGATTTACATGCGCACGATATCTCGGAGTTATCTCTCGGATCGGTTGTGGGATCGAAAAAGTCGAAGGTTCTCAAAGCGGGCGACTTTGTACGTACTATATATCGACGCTGGAACGAGTCGAGGCACACACACACACATACACACACATACACATACACACGGGATACAACCAGGCACGAGAAGATGCCCGGCGCGGATAAGAAGGTTCCACGGAAGAACGCTCGATTTTATGGAACCTGTTTCCCACCGTGCGTACACACGAGCGCGCGTACACATATCCCTCGCACGAACGGGTTTACTTAGAGGCGCGTAACATACGCTTCACGCTATCCTGCGAAGCTTCCTCGTAAATTAAACGTCGCGCGCGTGTATCCGAACCGCGCCGGACAAATCCGAAAATCCGACGAGTGTCTCAATTAAAAGGCCGCGCGCCGTTTCGTCGCGCAGAATAAATCAAATCGCGAGATCAAATCGTCACGCGACGTAATCCGATCCGCTGAAGATTTGTGATCAAAATATTAATATGTTTAAGAACTTTGAACTAGATATGTCTCAGAAAAGATAAAAAAATAATCGTTCAAAAAAACATCAAAAATTTCCTAAGCTAAATCAGTAAATGACCGAATTGTTGAATCTATGTACGTTTAGGGATAATCCTTGAATAAATTTACTTACACAACAAAATAAAACAATTGTTAAAATTACATTTATAATTAATGTTTTTTTTAGATATTTATAAAAGTAATTACTTTTTTGTAGTACAAGTAATTATAAATTAATTGTAAAGTGCCACAAGCATAAAAACCCAGTAAATGACCGCATACACCCATACTTATTTTTAATAAAAATTTGATTTCGTACTGTTTGCATATCACCGTTAAACAAAAAGAAATAAGAAATTCTGAAAGACAAGTAAATTTCGGTTATAAACATTTAATAATTTGTAAATCTGAAATTTACATTGTTGTGTAATGGTCATTTATTGGTAAACGGTCACTGACAGTTTACCCTACTTTCTTTTTGTTTTTAGAGAAAAAAGATATTGATAGAGATTATTTCTCAGAATTTTGGTCAATTTTATTACAATATTTAAATTGTAACGGAATAAAGGAAAGTTCTCGGGTTTGTGATAGAATTACTAACCAAATGGTGATTAATATTGGGCAGTATAAACCATTAGTAAGATGTTGTGCAATTAACAATGTTGCATATGTGTATGTACAAACGTTTCAGTACACTGAAGATAGTTTAAAATAAAACCAAAACGTTTGTACACACACACACACACACACACACACACATGCAACATTGTTAATTGCAAAACACTTTTGCTAAATGATCAAATATGGTTCATACTGTCCGATATTAATTACAATATTTAATTTAAAACCAAATTTATTAATGCTAATAACAAGATTCTGTAATTTAGTGAAATTTCTCAAGAAATAAAATCTAAGAGCCAAACGTTGAATACATATGAAGACCACAGGAGAAGAATTTAACTTGACAAATTTTTTTTCGATTTTCTGTTTTTGATGTTATTTGGTAATTAAAATGGAGTATTTTAATTTTATTCCAAAGCGAGAGAGAAAAATTCTTGATAGATTCCGAGATACAAGCATTTTTGTAAAACGTGTAACGAAGAAATACACGAACGTTTCGAACTTTAAAATCGCTCTCTTTTAAAATTACGAAAACGCGACTTATCAAGTTCTTTCCCTATGGTCTTCGTGTATAAGCGAAATATATATTTTTTAAACGTGTAAATTTTATAAACACACAGTAATTCAAACTGAATTAAATTCAAAACTTCTTATCGAACACTTTATTTGCATCTCATCATAAATAACCCCTTTCATCCCTTTGTAAAAGGTATTGCAAAAAAGACACTTTGGCCAGGAGTCAAATCCGGATTCCGCGCATTCCGCGCAGTCGTCTTATCAAAATTATCCAACTTACACGTTTAAAAAATTTATCTCTTTAGTTAGTTTGATACTAAAGATAACATTTTTTATAAATATTAGTAAAATTTTTATTTGACGCGTATAAAAATATTAAATTATACTTAAGATTAGTATCTAAAAATATAATAAAGAAAAGTTTGAGTTGATGGAAAGTACAAGAAGTACTTCAGACTATCTTGTCAAATATAAAGATGTCTTGTATTCACGTCGAGACTTTCGTAACGAGGGCTGCTGTGCGTTCGAGGGCCGCGTCAGACATGACGCGAGAAAAGGGGGCGAAAGAGAGGTCAGCAGCTCCCTTTCGCTTCGCTCGTTCTCTCTCTTTCCCGAACAGGGGTGAGTGACTCACGTTCCCGTCGACGTTGTTCGTCGGGACGCCAGTACTACCCTCCAAATATTGATTCGCTCGCCCGAGAACGCACGCGTCGCAACGCGTGCCGCGTATCGTCGGGCTTTCTCCCAGACACGGTCCTTTACTTTAGGTCTTCCTCGAGTCGGACTCTTTCCCTCCTCTCCCCGAAACGGTCTTTTTCCAGAACAAAATCCCTTGTGCGAAACTCGCTTTTCTCCGAAACTCAAGAGAGATTTTTGTTCACTCGCACAAAGTGCAAATAAAAGAAATCAGATGTAAGATGTATTTTAAATACAATGTGAGACTCTTAAAATTCACTCACGATATTGTGCGTTTCCCATTGTTTGAAATCCTGAGGAAATAAAGCAATCTCTTGTTATTAACAATCTTGTAATTTAAATTAATGAATGTACACACACTTGACTTCAATAACTGCCATTTCTTGTACGAAGTTGCGCCAATTTTCGTCGACAGATCGAAAATTAATGCATCTTTGTCTGTGCAAATTGTCTGCAGTTACATAAAAGGAATTTCATCAACTTTTTAATTTAAACAAAAATAATATAATCTACGAATTGGAACTCTGCTATTTTTGCGCGAACAAATTATATTCTTAGGATCTGTGGAATTATCCTGCTCGATTGGTTGTTGACCCGCGACCTGTCATCGATTGACACTGCGCGTGTCTTTCACGCGCCGGGACGGGAAGGGACGGAGAAAAATCGTGAGCGAGAGAAAAACGTGCGCGGTTCTCGCGGGGTTCGTTAACCGGTGCAGCGGTGACGGGCAATTAAAAAGGTTGCTTTTCCCGTGGGAAAGCGTTGGCGCTGCGAAAGAAAAGGGCAAAAGAGAAGCGCTTGTGGCGCACACACGTTCTCGAAGCGGCGCAGAAGAGGAAGAAGAAGATAATAAAGCAGCGTTGTGCAGCGGAGGTCACTCACCGTCCCACCAAGGTCGTCATCGGCGACGAATCCGTCACATCCTCGTGCGATTTTTCACCTGTCCCGCTCTCAATGTCACTTTACCATTTGACGAACGACGGGATAGTTTTTCTTTTTCCTCGAGAGCGAAGTTGAAACGTGAAAACCGCGCCCGCGCAAGAGAACCGCGCGATACACCGCCTAACGTCAGCGTCGCGACTGCCGCCGCCGCCGCCGCCGCCGTTGCTCCACACGCGTGCACGCGGCGGCGGACGCGCTGCGCGCGTGCGCGCCCTCGCACCTGTACGCTATACTGAGGAGGGCACGGTACTTTTTAAATTCTCGAATTAGGGTAGTTGGTAAATAAATTATCTTGATTTTGCTTCAATAAATATTTATTTATACGCGCATTTTATTTTTATGTTTCTTTGTCTCACTTTTTTTTTCGTACAAAACTGCATCACTTTCACAAAGATATTATTAGTATTACTTTTTGTTTAATTAAAAACTTGGTGAAATTCTTCTGTTATGTGACTGTAGACAATTTATTTCACATAAACAAGGTGCGTCAATTTTCGACTCGACAAAAATTGGCGCAACTTCGCGTAAAAAATGGCAGTTATTGAAGTCAAGTGTGTGTATCTCCCAGTCTGGGACCGGTCCCACACACGACCCTCTACATTCATTTGCATATGTGTGTGAATACGCGCGTATGAAACCGAAACTCAACCGGCGACCTGTTTGTTTCGCCGGTCTCGATTCCGTGACACATCGTGTCGGAAGAACGAAAGCACAACCGTGCTTTTCCTCTTGCTAAGCGAAAAGAGTTTTGTTGCTCGCGAGAAATCGATCGCGCGAAAAAAATGCGAGTGGAAAAAAACGACGTGAGTCGCGTACGTACGCATCACCGTCCGCGTGAATGTAGAATTCTCTTTTTATTTCTGGCAGGAATCTCGCTTCGTATACCGGGTGGTCGCGATATTACGGACAGTATTTTTTACGAAGAATAAATCCTCGTATGAAAATTAACTCGAACTTTTGATGAGAAAAAAATAATCGATTAAATGAAAATTAATTTTCATAAAAATGCATCTTTTGTTTATTGAACATAATTTCAAGTGATTTTAGTTAAACCGGAAATTTCTACATGTGAGACTTTCTTGTAGAATATATCTTGTCTAGAAAATTAAAGAAATGTGAAAAAAATTGTAATGTATATAAAGAATTTCGGCTTAAATTAATTAACAAAAAATCCGACTACAGTTCCATTACCGAAACATTGTGACACCTTGTATATATAATGATGTTACCTGTACGTGTGCGAAGACACACCTGTCGGTTTCGGTCGAGCATATATACATCGCTTTTGTCGTTTCTTCGATTAAATATGAGAACAATTCTGCGAATTTGTTTCGCAACACAACAGAAGTAACTAGAGTTTTAATTCAACGCGAATTTTTACAAGAGAATATTTTGTAAAAAAACTTCGAACAACGTCGAACCAATCGTACAAAAGGTATTGTAAAGATCAAATTCGAAAGAGAAAGGCATGCCTCTTGTATTGTGTCGATACGCTACTCTCAAGTTGGTTCGTTGGCGCACAGGGTGCGCTAGCTTGCGGACAATAACTTCTGTTATCTTTATCCTTTGTATGCTTTATCCTTTATGTATTGTACATATAAAAAAAACTATCTAATAATACTTTTTTAGTGTAGATATGTATATATTAATAAAATGTATCTTTTTTAAACTATATTTTCATTACTTCTTTAGAACCAATGTATATCGTTATATTTCTAAGAAAAAAAAGTTTTATATATGTAATATAATGTGATTAACAGCTTATATTACAAAAGATACAATTTATAGAGGATAATAATATATGGAAGATAACAACAGAACGTTTTTTGAAAAAATTATCATCGCAATGACTCGTGAAAATCGAAAAACCATTGTTAGCGACTTCCTCCGGCTCTTGTTCTAAAAAAGTAACAGTCTTATTGTATGTATATCAATATTATACGAAGAAATATATTCAATTTGCCATAAGGAAAGCGATTCGGAATCGGAAAGCGAAGATATTCCACCCCGGAACATCTCCATTTATTTAAAAAAAAAAAAAAAGAACTACCATTGCAACCACACGTGCGAATAAAAAAAACAGTGCAGACTTTTGTTCCAAAAACTAACAGTCATTATATGTCAATAGATGTTACACAATAATGAAATATGTGCATGATAATGAAATTTGCTACAAAAGAAGAAACGTCTTTGTTTATTTAAAAAACCACTGTCGCAATCATGCGTGCGAAAAAAAACAATATTGACAGCTCTTTTTCAGATTCTTGTTCCAAAAACCAACAATTTTATCATACATGTCAATAGATATTACACGATATATTCAATTTGCCAAGAAGAGGAAGGCTCAGAACGTCTTCGTTCATAAAAAAAACCCCACCATCGCAGCGACGCGTGCGAAGCGAGAAAATAGTGCTGGTGGCAGGCTCTTTATTGTTTTAATAGTTTAATCAACTCGTGAAAATTACTCGCTCAGGTTTGGTAAATGTATAGTGGTTAAAAACAAACCCGTAACCATGTGTTTGCGAATAAGCTCGCTATTAATCGCGTTAAACACGCGTCAAACCTGCGTTACCGGTCTCCGCTTAAGGCTTTTCTCGTCGCCGGATCGTCGTCTCTTAATTCGCGATAGCGTATCAAAGCTTTCCGGAAGAACCGGAATCGACGCAGAGTAACATTCGCGAGCCGAACAAGATAGCAATCAACGTGTTACGCGAAGTTAATTTATTATCGATGATTGATGCATCGCTGGGAAAGCGATGACGACTCTTTTTTGTGACGTACCTAATAAATTGCGATTTGTAATCCTTCGTGAACAAATTGAACACACAAATGGGACACGGGAACGCTACACAAGAATCGTCGTTCCGGCGAAATGTCCGTTTATCCGAAACACAAGTTAATTAGTGTGTAGTTGTCAAAACCGCGTCGTTCGATCGATACGGAAGTACCGCGAATTACATGATAGAAATTGCGACAACTCGTGTCCGATTCTATCGCACTCATGTCTCGCAAATATCGCGACTTCTGTGCAATTACTTGAGCAAGATCGATGATGAAGGTTACGTGTCTTCTTGAATTACCACAATTATATTAATTCTAATCCTGCAAACCTCTTTTTTCAGATACGTCTGGACATTTGTGTCTGACGTACGCAATTTTTTTATTGATTAAAAAGTTGCAAAAACTCTGTAACAATCCGTGAGGCTTTATTCAACATTCTGTATTAAAAAAATAACATTAGTTTCAATATAGCTTTTTAATTTTTAGAAATGTTTTCACTAAATAATAAAATTTTCTCATTTTCAACAATCGCTCGGATATTAATGTTTGGGGTTTTCAGGATTAGGGTTAAACGAAGAAGCGATGAAAACCTCTTGACAGCTCCTGTAACAATTCAGAAACATGAGATTGAATATTACGTTAGACACATTGACCGTAGCATTAAATAAATCCCATTTTCTTCCGACACTTTGACTCTTCTTAGAATGCATTTTCTTAAAAAATGTCCTTTAGCGTCCTGTCGTAATAATCGCACTTACCGGTCGTAATAAAAGTGCTAGATAGAATTTCTTCAGCATCGAGGGTCAAAGCAATCAAGGAATATGAGGCGCATCTCGAGCGGATGTTGCAGTTGCGCGGTCGACCACCTTTGTTCGAGCGAATTTCCGACAGTCTTGCCAGCTCCGCCGTGATGGAAAACTATTTTACGTCGCTGGGCCATTTACTGGACGATTTTGTACGCACATCCGGCATGTCCACGGGGCTTATTGATCGTTTATTAACCGGACGAACAAAACCGGCGAACATCGCGGCGGTGAAATTGGACTTTCGCCAACGCGCCGTAGAGAATTTGAAATTGCCGATTTCGTCGTCGTCGAGTTGCTTCGTCGAGAATACGTACCCGAGAATCGTAGAGCTCGCTTTCGTTCTCGCGTCAGTATTGTAAGTATATTTCGTCAGTTCCTAATCCCGCGACTCCAAAATCCCGTAACTCGCAAATTTTAAGGGAGGGAACAATTTAGAAGAAGCTTAAACCTTCATAGTTTTTTACATGAAATTCTTAGAGCTCTGAAATTTCTCATGATTAATTTTTAATATAGGAAAATTAAGCAAGATACTTTAGATTTTTTTTTAATGTAGTTTTCGAGAAATTACTCATGATATTTTACTCCAAATAGATTTGTTTACGTAAGTGACATTTATCATGTTTTACGGTTTATCATGTTTAGCGGAATTATTAGTGTACATTTAACACAAGTGTTACATTTTCGTCATTTTACGCGACAAACTTTTCAGTATCTGTTGTAACGTAAGTGGCAGGGTTTTCAAAGAGTTCGGAACCGCTAAAATATCTCAAAAACGATCAACTCTAGCAAAAAATATGTAAGAAGTTGATAGGACTTAAAAAAATATACCTAACTGATGATAAGAAGTTAGTCTGCAAGGTTAATCTTGGAGTCTGCAAGGTCATATAATAATAATAATAATAATAAGAAGGGAGCGGGTAGGCTATTAAAGTCCTTTTATGTCACCTAGATCTATAAGATCTTCTGTGACTCCTGCTAGTTGCTTATCGGCCTATCTGCTTCAGCTCGGCATTTCTTGCCAGGCTACACAGGTGGCCGATCTTGATATTTTTCAGGTTCTCAGGCTCCACAAACATGCAGCCCAGGGATCTGAAAAGGTCATATAAAGATCAAGGTGAAATTTTTAAATAGGACTTTTTTATTGCATGTTCTTGTATTTCAAGAGCTTGTCAAACCGCTAGAATATTTTTTTATTGAGTCCTTATTGAGTTATAAAGACTTGAAAGTTACAATACCGCCGGCATTAGCCTTACTCAAGGGTGCGAGAAGGTTGCACGGTCGGATTTACATCTCTTTTGTGTGTGTGCGTGTGTGTGTCAGTAGAGATACGAATAGTGCACAAAGCATCTCTGATCACTTTAGAACAAATAAGCAATGTGATGAATAATTTCTATGAACGTCTAGCTCATTGACAAACGGTAGAAGGAAGATACTTGGAACATTTGATTAATTGAAGAAATGGAAATCAATATGTTAATAAAAGATATGTCACTCACACACAAGAGATGTAAATCCGACTGTGCAACCTCCACGCGATGCACCTTGAGTAATGTCGGCGGTAACTTTCAAACTTTATAACTCGAAAAGTACTTAATAAAAAAAATATTTTTTGTTGTGAAAAGCTCTTGAAATAAGCTACAAGAATATGCAGTAAAAAGAGGGGGTCCTATTTAAGAAATTCAACTTGATCTTCATATGACCTTGCAGACGCCATTCAAGATCAACCTCTTATCACCAGTTAGACACATTTTTTTAAGCTTTTTGCTTCTTACATATTTTTCGCTAGAGTTGCTCGTTTTCGAGATACTTTAGCGTTTCCGAACTTTTCGAAGATCGTGTATAACATTTTACGTGGAAATTAGCTTTTTGATTTTTAATCTAATTATCTTTTACGGAAATTCACACGGGATATCAAACTAAGCTTAAGAAAAAAAAACATTAAAAAATACTGTTTGAGGTAAAATATATAATAGTATTTGACGCAACTATGAGTTAACCGCGCGCAGATTCGATATGTCCCGCGTTACTATACCTAAGTGGTAGTTTTTAATATTTACGATCAAAAAAATATCGAATTTTGTAGTTAAGGGATTCTGCGGTTTCGAATTTTCACTTTATTTATGAATATTTTTTTAATCATTAGCGACCATAAACAACATGATTTTTGTAGTGTCACTACGCAATAAACTCCCGTATGTGACACTTACGAAATTACACGTAGAAACTTTCGTTTTATAAAATTAAGAAGTAATTAATCATTAAGTAAAATAATCTAGAATAACATTGATACGAAACCGTCTCAACTTTAATAGAAATCTTCATCAAACGTGTATGAAATTAAATTCGTAATTTTGTTGATAATATCGCGTACGCGCGTGTGCGTGTCATGTACATTTAATTCAAATATTATTTCACGGAATGAATATCGGGACGTTGAAGTCGAGAGACGTTTGATCGTGAGAGAAACGCTTCCGGCAGAAGCAGATAGAACTAAAGACCGTATGTTCCCCGACTAAAGGTCACAGAATGTTGGCAGCCGGCGTGCTGAATATGCTGCTTGGCAGAATAGATGGTCCGTACGCGACGCAGCCGGGAACCTCCGGCACTCGAAGGAAAGGAATATTCATGGGACAACATGCTGCTAATGATGAGTCTCTTATGGAGTCTGATGAAATCGATCTTGCCTCCGAGAACGCTGCCGGATATCTCGAAGAACAACCTATCTTCGCCAATGCGCTATGTGATATTATTTGTCGATGAATTAAGAAACTTCATTAAAAAAACAGCAAGAGCAAATTGTTAAATTTTGCTACAAATACGCTCGATTAAAAAAAATTAAAATATTCTTTATTAATGTGAATGTATTAAAAATATTATTTATCACATACAGTTTTAAATTATTTTTAATATTTGTTTTAAATAATATTTTCATATATTTTTTTAGTTTATTTATCAAATATAGTTTTATGATATTGAACATAAAGTTCCACAAATTTTTGATAAATTTTCGACGCAGTGGTTTAAAGTAATCCTTTTTCAAGAGGCAAATACTTCGCGATCAACGTTACGCGGTCGATTTGAGGATCAGAAATGATATCGTTGGACTGATCCTCGCCTAAGTCGTAGCTCTGCCGTTCTGGAATCTCGTTAGTAACGATATCGCAGAGGATATCGTCGATTTCTTGCCTGCCGTCGAGCGGGACACTATTAAGATATGTGAACGGAGAATGTAAGACTCACGAGAACAGCAACGAGAGAATCTCTCTCTTAAGAAAACTCTGCTGCGACGATCGTCGCTTATCTCGCCGATAACGATATTTCTGACGCTGCAGTATAAAAATTCTCTTTGAAGAAATATTCATAAAAAAACGATTAAGAAATAAAATATTAAAAATATTAAACAATATTAAAAAAAATTATTTTTAATATTTTTTAGATGATGCGAGAAGCGACGATCATGTTCTGCGGATCATCAAAGTCTTTCTGAGTGACAAAGCAAACATAGGCTGTTACTCGTCGATCTTCTTGGAGCGCGCCATGTTACGTCTTATCTCTGCTGGCACCGCGAATAATGGAGAAGTTTGTGAGACACAAAGGCACGTAAAAATCGAAAAAAAAAAAAAAAAAAAAAAAAAAAAAAAAAAAGCAAGTTTGAATGCTTGCAAATTATTGCTGATGATCGAGCGGACACTTGGCATGGAATTCGACGAGAATCTCGTGACGATTTTTTCAAAATATATTTGTTCGATCATTTTGCAAAATATATTGGGTTGATCAGAAAGTCTTTTCGTATTAAAATTCGTATTAAGATACGAAAAGACTTTCTGACCAACCCGATAATGTAGTTTAGCTGGAGAATTTCCCGAAATAATACCGCTATTAATTAGTAAGATTTTATTTTATCTTAACACACTAGAGATCACATCGCCATTATTACACTTTTTTCTAATATCATACACCATTTTAATGGATATTTATTTTTATTTTAAAAGTAGACAAGAACATAATAAATTTATATGATTTTACAACGCAAAAGACAACGTATTCTGACGTTGCTGCACTGATCTCACTGGAGATTAGTGTCTCGTAAAAGAACAGAACTTCGCTCGGGAGGCGCACGGAGATCAGAACCTCGAGCTTGTCACGGAAATTTTTGCAAAACGTTCACTCCAAAAGAATAAAGACTCCCAAGTGGATCAAACGATAACGCTTCCCGCGGCGAACGTAATTTACATAAAACAGATATTCACACTTTTACATTACCGCAATATTTACTATCAGTTTGGGACTGTGTTATGATTATTATATTAACGCGGAATAAAATTGCCTGAAACAAATGTAAGATTCAATTACTTACGCTCTCCAGTAAGTGGCGCCCTCTCTCGGGAACGAATCAAACCAAAATAAGGATAGATAACATGAGAGAGACAAGAATAGACATATGTGTTTCTCCGGCGGTTCTGCTAAACCTGCACTAATCTGTTATATTATTTTCTCTTTTTACAAGCTTCAAAATCGTTTTCTAAAACACTCAAAATATTCGTTTATGTCTCTAGAATGGCTCGGACAATTTCTGTTATGATTCATACTGCCAATTTTGTATACGAAGTAAAAATGGTGTCTACGTGATAAGAATCTATAAACTTTTTTTCGTTTTTCTTGTTGATTTTTGGCCGGGCCAATATATTTTAGCATATTCTCTTTTATTTTGGAAGCATTTTTTATTTCGATCAATGGTTGCAAAGTAAGTAGTGCAAAGGAAAAGTGCCGTTACAAATGCCAAAAGAGTCGACTCTGAACAATATTTTGACCTTTTAACCATCTTGGACAACCTAGCGGCATTTGTATAACTATATTTAATTCTGAAAAGCGTACGTTTTGACAAGAATTTTTTGTGTTTTGCATTTATATCTTTTTAATTTTATTGATTTAACCTTTGGTTTTATAGGGATTTAGATATTCAAAATAGGCGTTAAGAGTTAGAATATTTAGGCATTTAGTATCTAAGACTGTTTAGTTTCAAAATGATTCAGCGTCAGATTGCGGCACAGCAGAGCGCTGTGTGGTATTTTTTAGAGCGTTATGTTCCGAGGCGCGCGATAAGTCGGGAAACATAACAAAATGTTCGAAGCGCGCCTGCAACTAACCCCGGACAAAGGATGTCTTGGCGACGGGCGTTGACGAGTAGTCGCTAGTTAGATATCGAGCTTCGTCAAGACGAAGTACTCTTCACTTTGACGAAGAACTGTATCACTTTGTCATCAATAATAAACGCAGTGAACTCTTTTATTTAAAAATAAAGTGGTTCTTTTTTTGTTACTACAGTTTTGTAATTTTTTCGCGACTGAGGGAGTCTCAAGTTTCGTATCTTTATTATATTCAATTTTAACGAAATATATTTTTAATTATCCTTTATTATCGATCATCTGTTTTGCCCGTCCTATCATTGTTATTGTTATTCACAAAGCGAGCGGTTTTGAATTAACTTTGTCGAAACGTTATTATTTTAAAAATTTTATTACAATATTTATTATTTGATAGATGTTTGCTGGCGGTGAACAGTTACGTTTAGTGGGAAAACCTGGCACGATGTCTTGTGCGAGTGGTCCGCAGATGTTTCTGAAAAGCGGCCAACTCTGCACCATGCTATCGTCGAGATCGCGAGCTATCTTGTGAAGTGCCTGTATGCTCGGTGCGCTGACCGATATGCGCGATCGCATCTTCTGCGACTAGTTTCTCCGCACTTGGAGAGACGCCGATAAGAAGACGAGATTGATGTTCTTGCTCGCGATTATTTGGCGGGAGGACAAGCTTGACATCAAAAGACACGCCGACGACGGTTCCATAGCGGATAGTCTATGTCTAATCTCGCGAAAGTTAAAATAGTTTTTTTTACTAATAATATTGTTTAAATACTAATGTTATTTATAATGTTACATAGTGCATATCAGTTTTTTAAATCCCGAATTACAGGTCGAACAACAGGTCATAAACAGTGAACGGACACAAATCGCAAGAAGCTGAACTGACTGTCTCACGATGATCGACGTGTTCGACTCGGTTCGATCTCAAAGATCTTCAGTGTCGTAAAGATCATTGCAAGGGACAACGATAAATACGAAATTGTCAGAAAACATTACAAAATCCTTTTCAATAAACTACCAACAAAAGACAAGTTGACATTGATATTTCGATATTTGACGTATCGAGAAAAAAAATATATTTATCAGATATTAAGTCTTTTCTTATTTTATTATTTATAAATAGACTTCTTTTGGAGTAACGTTATGCCGCGTCACCGAGTTATCTGCGTCTGAAGATGAGCCAGATGTGGACGGAACTGAGTCGGTACTTGGAGCAATCTGGCATCACTCCGTGTTGAACGTGGACGCGCACTTGATCGCTCACATGGCAAAGTGACATCGCACATGCATGACATATTTATCGAGGAACGTCAAAAGAAGCTGATCGCAGCTGCCAGACGCGCGGAAGTCAAGCTAGAAATGAAAGACGAGTTCGCGAAGATACGAGACTCGAAACTGGCGCCAACCTCAGAGGTGCTGCACGAGGCGGATCGCACTCGTCGCACGGTCGATAGATCGCACATGCTGCGCAAGATCGACAGAGGTGACACGCGGCGTTGTCATTTCCGCGCGACGCTGATAAAAAAGCATTTTTATCGCACGTATTCGAGCAAACCGAAACGGGACGGCGAAATAAAACAAAAAATAAGTTTAGTTTTAAATCTAATAAGAAAACTATATTAAAGACAAAAAATTATAAATTTCTCCGAAATTTGACGATCTGTTACATATAGAAACGATATCTTCGTCAAGTTGTTTCTGGACAGCATCAATCGATTGATTGCTCGCCCTTCTGGAAGGGACTTGGGTTGCGGGTTACCCTTCCCCCCTCCTCTCCGGTTTTACCTCCGGATTCACCTCACGAGAAGAAGCCTTTTTATGGCTCGACGACGACGCTTTCAGTGTTTCTCTTTTTGTTTCTCTTTTTTGTGAACGTCAGCTTGCGGGCGAGGTCTTTACTGAAAGTCTCAATATATAAACAAGGCGCATCGTAAAATGTATAATAAAATATACGTGGAATTAATTGTGACGTTCAATTATACTTCTCTTGTTTCGCAACACACAAAAGGTATTATCTTGTCATGATAGAGAAGTTGTCTTCTTTGTCGACACATGCTGAGAAAATATTTGTCTTTCTTATATTCATATACAACGTGACAATAATTGATACAAAAGAAGTAACGTTAATCAATAAGCTTCTAAATGACGAAAAAAAAAACTAAAACCGCATAATCTTTTGTTTTGGTTTTCTTAAAATCATTTTTCTTTCATCTTTTTTTCACTATTAAATTTTTTTCACTACTTTATTTTATTTTCTTATCTACTTTTGTCCTCGTAAAAGTTATCTAATTTTTTTTTTGGGGGGTGGGGAGAGGAAGGCCAAAAACCGCCGATTTGCGGCTTCTCTCGAAGCGACGAGTTCGGATTTCCCGGGGCAAAACGCACGAGCGTGTATTGCTCACACGATTGGCTCGCGCGATTATCTGGCGTGCGAATGCCGCACGGGCGTGCGTCTTTATCTAGATGACCATCTAGATAATCCTCGGTTCTCGGGATGGGAAAGAACGACTGGGGAAGCACGGTGAGCGGCTAGTGAGAACGGACATGCCGTTCGCGTAACAAGTGAGCGTTTGTCGCTGGCGCGCCGATGGTACCAGTTTGAAGCGAGCGGCGGTTCGGAACTTCAGGGTTTCTCGTTTCGCGCGACGTCTCTCCTCTCGATTGTCTCGTGCGATTGTGTCGCGTCAAAGTTCTGTCGTTCGCGCGCGGTGGTCCGGTGACAAAACGAGACAACGCGCGTACGTTTTGATTTCTGCGTCGTGTTCTGTCACAAACGACGCGGCTTCGCACGTGGTAAGCGTGTAAAAAAGAAAAAAAAAGAAACAAATTCGCGCACGCAAAGCTGGCAAGGTGAAAGAAGAAGAAGAGACGCGAGGACGACTTTTCGTTCTTTCTCTTTTTCTGAGAACTCGCGTCGCAGAGCGAGACAGACAACCGCTATTTCTTCGTGCGGCAGCGCCTTCTCGCCTCTCCTCGATTCTCTCCTCTCTCTCTCTCTCTCTTCCTCTTTCGCTCTTTAATCCCATATCACTCCAGACTAGCCGTTTCTCCCTCTGTCCACCGCTCTCTGTGTCTCCCTTTCTCTCCCGATCTCTTCGCCACCCGCGCCTTTGTCCGTCCTCGTCCCTCGCTCCGTCCTTCTCTCCGTTTTTCTTCATCCGCTGCCTGTGTGTGTGTGCCGTCGCAAGCGTAGCCGCGCGCGCGCGTTGCTTAACGCTTTTTCGTTCGTAATAAACGCAGCAAGGGATTTTTTTGTACATATACGCTCGTGCGTGTGCGCGCGCGTGTGTGTGTGTTTGTGCGAGTGTGCGAAGCCTTTTCCCTTTCCGAAGAGGAACGGAAGATACGGAAAGGAAGTCCTCGTCGATTTTGAAATATCGTTTCAACGCAGCTATGGCGCGACGCGAGAAGGAACGACGGTGCTTCTTTAACGGTGCGAGCGATCGGCGAAGGCCGACGCGATCCGCGCTTCTGCTCTTCGTCCTGTGCATATTCCTGGTTGGATCTCCGGCGGTCGCCGAGCCCGGTGAGTGTACGAGTTTAATATGTGTATGTGTGTGTGTGTGTGTTTGTTTGTTTGTGTGCGTGCGTATACATATGCGAGTAAACACACAAATGTCACGTCCGTTGCGCGCGCCTGTATGCGCGGAACGCGCACGGGCGCCTTTCGATAACCTGTTGCGTATCACGGAGGATTCTTTTCGGAGCAGGAGAAGGATTTTAACGGGCGCGAGAGCGAGACGGCGCGCGAGCGAGCGTAACCCGAGAAAGAGAGAGAGAGAGAGAGACAGAGAGAGAGAGAGAGAGAGAAAGAGAGAAAAAGAGACGGATAGATAGACGGATAGAGAGAGAGAGCGTGACGTGTGTATTCCGCGCGCAACCGGAACAAAGTCCTTTTAAACAAGAGAGACATTTAAAAAACCGGTGACGCGAATTTTTTCTCGCGCGCGGAGAAAGGGTGAATGACGAAACGCGCGGAGAAAGGAGACGCGCGATAGAAAAAAGAAAAAAGAAAAAGAATGGAGAAAAATTGCAGCAATTTTCTGCGGGAGAAAATCAGATCTCGCTGGGTGTAGTCTCTTTCGACGACGGAGAGTCGCGCTGTAAAATTACTACGCAATATTCCGATAGCTCCGTCATCGTCGTCGTCGTCGTCGTCGTCGCGTCACACTGCGCGCCGCCGCCGCCGCCGCCGCTGTCGCGTTGTGCAACGGGATCGAGAACACGTACGTATGTACAACGCCGTCCCGGAGAATAAGGTCGCGCTCGTTCGCCCGCGGCTAAAGACGCCGAACGATCGTACGTCACGTCCGTAAGAGAATGACATCGAGTGTGTGTCGCGCGAATAAAAGAAATGCGTTGCGCGCAGCTTCACGAGTTTCGAAATTAAATCACAAAGAAGAATCTCTCGGATTCGCGAGAGATCGAACGGATGTGTTTTCTCTCTCTTTCTCTTTCTTTCTCTCCCCCGCAGAATTTTTTTCCGGATAAAAAGAGATAAATGGAAGCAATAGGAAAACTCTCGCGATTTGCATATCTCGGCTTCCTCTTTTGATAACATATCGCGAAAAAAAAAGTATCACGTATCGCGTTTTCTTCTTCTCCAATTGCGTATACATACGTAATTATTCTGTCGCTTGACACGCCGCGTTACTCGCAAGCCCTTCGATTTAACGAGCTGTTTTTCCGTTGAAATTACGAGTGTCACGCGACGCGCCGCCGCGCTTCCCGTCCGTCGGCGTTGTTGGAACGTCCGTCGATCGACAGAATAGTTTTTCATTCTTCTCGAGTTTCTCGCCGATAAGATTATTGTCGTTTTGATTTTTTTTAACGAGGAACAAAACAAAACGAAGATAAAAACGATACTCGTTCCTCGCGCGCATGTGCGTAACGATGATAACAACGTAACACACACACGACACCTCTTTGTTCTACTTTTTGTCTTTCGAAAGATAAGGGAGAATTTAAGTGACAGTTACCCGAAAGGGGTTATCTCGGGTTACGCCGCGCTGTGTGCAAAATCGTCGTCTATTTGCTCCGTCGAACTCGAAATTCGATCTTTTTATTCGCGCGAGTCTGAGAATCGCGCGATTATTGTCGGTTTCGCCGGAATCGGAGAAACTCCGATCGTTTTGTCGGTTTTATTGGAATAGTTGCAGTATCGAGAATGGCGTACTGGAATTCTGAACGATTGGCGATTTATTTTTACACACGTGCACACGAGATGTATTTTATTTATTTATTTATTTTTTTTTTTGCAATCGGCGCAGTTGTATTTCAAACAATCCTGTAAATTACATTTCGCAAAGTTGTTTCCTTAATTTCAAAGATTATTAACACGTACAGGAAGATTCGACTCTTGTGTGCGAGAGAAAATTAACTTTGCTGTTTGTATCATTTTTATGTCGCCGACACGTCATTCTCTTTTTCTCTCTCTGTGTGTGTGTGTGTGTGTATTTATATGTTTTTTTAACGAGCGTTAATTAACATTCGAATGTTAGAGCATAAATTTCCATAAGTTTTTCCTCTTTTTTTCTTCGCTCGACAATGATACGCATCCACGCGTAATTGTATTATATTCGCCGGTGACAGCTGATATTTGCGGACAAAAGCAACTTATCATGAATAAGAATCCAATCAATAGATCCGAAAAGATAAGAAAAAACTGTGCATTGTGAGCGCAGCTATAAAAATAGTCGAATTGTTACGATCTTTCTGCAATTATTTATTTATATTTTAATAATAATAATAATACTAATAATATGCAATCTTTTCATCCCTTCGTGAACTGACTGGGTCTGTGAGACCCACGTGACTTTAAAATCGAATATTTCAGCGGAAAAACAATATTTTTTCAATTTTTTTTTTTTTTTTTTTTTTTTCGTCAATAAAAAACAAATTGAAAAAATCTCTAGTAATTTCGAAGAAGCTTGAAAAAAAAAAACCGATTTTTACTAGAGACGCCGATGCGCAATTTTCGAGTGGATCGGGGAGACCTATGTCAGTCCACAAGGAGTTATTGTCGCGCTTGTTCCCGAGTGTAAATATCTCGCATTAATTAATTCAGACGATCATTAAAATAAAAAAAATATTTTGCGTGTCACGTGAACGGCGCGGTGAGTCCGTTGTAAATATCATCGGCGGCGCAACAAGCTGGCCGCACATTCATAATGTGTATACCTCGCAGTACACGTCGGCGGAGTATTTTACGAAAAATCGATAGTCTAACGTAATGTGACACGGCATATATTACATGTGTGTGTGTGTGTATATATTCTCTCGCTACGCGGACTGCTATTAAGCAGTTACACCGCGATGACTAACAACTAATAGCGTTTTCCACTTGGTACGGGTTGACTCGCTCTCCGGGGAGGGAAGAGGTAAGAGGAAGGACTCAATTACCGTATTTTTGATTCTCACTGTAAAAACATGGTTTTTTTTTTTTTTAATTTATCGTATTGTTCAATAATCTGGAAATACCAAAGATCTATAATTGGACATTTTTTTGCGAAAGACGCGAACAGAGATAAGAAACCGAAGGTCAAGTATACCCGATGCTTTCGTAATGTCTCGAACGTACGTGTCTCTCAGCTGTTTGGTGTTTTTTTTTTTTTTTTATCTTGTCACACGCGTTATGTTTATCGCACGCTTTAGAAATTGAGTTATCAGCGAACGGTCGCGATAGGTCTCTATCGCGCACTTCCGTATTTTCATAGATAAATAAATTTAAAAGAATTTCATGATCTCTTCGAGCCGAAGAAACAAAAATCTCTGAAATAAATATAACCGAAATATAAATTCTGATTACTCGAATCTTAAATATTTTGTCCCAAAAGATCCATAAATAATATAAATCCAATTCAAGTCATTATAATTTTATTCTTTTCCGCAAACAAGTCGATTAAACAACTTTTAAAGCCCGTTGAAATTAAACTACTAAGAAATATAAGGCCATATGAGCTGTTCTCAGGATGTTGAGCGGAAACTGTACGTGTATCTATATATGTATATATATACATATGTGTATACACATATATATATAACGCGTTCACTTGTAAATTTTCAAGTCGATTAAGATTAAAATTTCGGAAGAAAAAGAAGTGAGAGAGTCGATTTCTAAAATACTCGTTTGTCCGTGACACCCTGTAGAGCGGCATCCCAGCAGCCTCGCCGGTGACTTGGCTCATGCGAGAGGCTGCTGCTGCTGCTTAATTCGCTATATTAGCCTCAACTGGTGTGCGTCTCTCGGGCGCTTTACAACCCTATCGAGAACGGAGTGCGGTCGCGGGGATTCGTTCGCGCCGCGCGACCGTGTCAATAATAAACGATATCGCGCCGATACCAGGCGATTTTGCAATTTAACGCGTAAAAAAACCCCCTCGAGAATAATTTGCACGCGAGCGATAGCACGATTCCACTGTTCTCTCTCTCTCTCTCTTTTTCTGGCGCACTCCGTGTAACATTTAACTCATTTACAAGCGCGAGACGTCTCATCCGGCTGAGCGCGTAATTAGATTTCGCGTAATTCCGACTGGCGCATTAAGCGAGCGCATTTTAATGCGCATTTTAAGTGCTGCCATGTTGCTTTATAATCCGCCGCGCCGATGAAAACACTCTTCCGCGAAAGACGGTTTATCCTCCTCATAGGAGGAGGATAAACCGTCTTTCGCGGAAGAGTGTTTTCATCGGCGTCGCGTTTACATTATATACACGAATAAAAAACGAATTCTCACCGCGAAAAGCAGTTTTCGGTTTGATCTGAATTTCAAAGTTTGCATGTGTAATCTCGCGCGCTGACGACGGCGAATGTACATTAATTTATATCCTTTCGAATTTCGCGAATTTAATTACTTCCGCAAATCGCTATTCGTTTTTTTTTTTTTGCATGACGCGTTGTTGACACGATTTAGAATGTCACAATTCCGCCGTTAATTACGGAGAAAGAAATTAAATAAATTTTATAAGAAATATAAATAAATACGTTTCATCTTCGTGCACGTATGTATGTTGAGTAGAAATGTGTAAAATACGCGAATGTATTATTTCGCAACTACACAATGTTGTTTTGGCGATTAGAAAAAAAAAAAAAAAAAAGATCAATAATTTCTACCCCATAAAACGGACTAGCCGAGAGAAGATTGTCAAAAGTAAAAAATTACGGACCGAAATTAAGACAAAGCGAAATAGAACGTTTGCACGCCGATTGCAAAATCGAAATCGTTCCGCGCCTAGGAATGTGAAATTTCTTTTGCGTCACCCGATAACTTGGCAAAACGAGCGCGCGCGCGGAAACGCTCTCTGCAAAGCGTAGAAATTTGTCCTCGTAACACTTATAGCTCGTTATTGCGTGCGTAATTTTGCATCTTTGAGCATATCACGCGTCTACGCGACTAAATTCGACATAATGACACGTTTTGATCCTCGACCGGGGGAAACAGGTGAACAGAATTACGGGAGGTTAAACCGCAACTGTTTCTTCTATTAGCTTCTCTCTGCCTATTTCAAGTCAAGAACATCACACAATCGCATAATCGTCTTGTACTCGAGATTATCTCTCGATTGCGTGATCAACGATTATCCACTTCGACCTTCTGTTTTTACTTTGTCTTGCAATCTCTCGCAATACAAAATTCCAAGATGTATTTTTTAATTTTAATAAAATTGTAGTTTTAATAATAAAAAAATTTCAACTTTCTCCCCAAACTGTGAAAATTCTTTCACGAGGGAACTTGGGCTGGAGTGGAACTTTATCAGCTGGAAAACAATTTTGTTTGTCGTTACGCGCGTAGCGGCGTCGCCGTTTTCATCGCGAAGAAGAAAGTTGTTGTTGTTGTTGTTGTGTCTCATCGATCTGTTTCCTTTTGCGCGCATCTTCTTTCTGCGAGGACTTAAAGGGGTGATACCTTATTGTCGCGGTTAGGTTACCGGTATCGCACTTCTGTCTCCTCGCGTGACTGCGTTGCGAGCGGACGGAGGAACGAGCGGTTCTCATCCATGAGTCATGGCTTTTGTCATATTTCCATCGACGTAGAAAGTTCAACGCACTCCTCCTCATCGCCGTACGTGTTACACCTTTCGCAGTGCACATATATACACGTAGTTGCGGCGCTTCGGATCGCTCTATTTTCGCTGACGCGCGGCTTTGGTTCCGCGGACTTACACACTCGCTCAGGATTGACCTCGTTCGTCTCGCGGAAACGCGAGAGCGTGTGTGAGAAACGGTCGGAGTCAGTGTCCTCGCGGAACAAATCGATGAGGTGGACGCTCGAAGAAAATGAGATTGTATACACACACTTTCTGATAACTGTCTATAAATGATGCGGAAACGCGACGTCGCTTCTTGGATGGATGTTTTCGAAGCGGAGTCGCGATCCTCATTCTTTTGCGAAGCCAAAGCAATATTTTTCGCGACTACAATACAGGACGGTGAAAAGTTATCGTACGTGTTTCCTACATATTTTACAATCTCTGAGAAAGCTTCGCTAAATATTTTATTTCTAGTACGATATTCGCCGCGAGTTTGGAGACGTGATACAAGAGGGTTGTTGGCTGTGGCGCAATTCACCACCGAAATACCGTCCTCCCTCATACGTACGCGAACATGTTCGCGACGCATGCGGGCGCTTTCGCGTGTCGCATTTTGTACCGGTTGTAATTCGAAACCGTGACACTTCGCGCGCCGTACCTTGGCCTTACGTGGCACGCGCTGATATGTTGTTTTGCTACGCAATGATATACGCAACAGAGTGTTCCACTCGTCGTGACTAAAATGTAGATTGCGACTTCCGATTCAAGTCCTCGCGTGCGACGATAACATTTCGCCCGTGCGGCAAGAACATCAAGGTCGCGCTTGTGCGGTTGCGAATTTCGGACTCGCCGCGATAATTGCCGCGTCTTAATTAAATTTGCGGCCTTGTTCCTCTCTTATCGAGCGGGCAATTAAATATTCGCCGCGATCGGAACAATGTGTCGTCAATGAATCACGCTTTCTCGTCGCTCTTATTTTAATATATACACATACACAAACACGCACGCGCGCGAATTCAGATTACAACTGGCGCCACGCGTCGTCTGTTATCGGACGCGTAATGAACGATATCTCCAACGCGTATTTAGCAGAACTACTAATAATCGTCTTCACACGCGTGTAAAATAGCTTCTTGTAGGGTAAACTGTCCACTAAGTGGCCGCTTACCAATAAATGGCCATTACACAACAATGTAAATTATAGATTTAAAAATTATTAAATGTGTTTATAACCGCAGTTTATTTGTCTTTCGGAAGTTCTTATTTTTGTTTAACGGTGATATGACGAACATTGAGAAATCAATCGAGAGATCGCTCATGAAATTGTCAAATATTGAATAAAAAAGGCCGATACGAGCAATAAATACAAGTTGGTCTGTTTGAAAGTTATTTTCAAGTGCATGAAAATGTAAATTTATTGAAGACACAAACGCGTTTCGGTCCTAGGTTTTGGACCTTCATCAGTGTAATTGATATAAGTATGTTCAAAATAGATCACACGTGAAATACACAGCAATTTGGATGGTCATGGTCAGAATTAAAACATAAAAACTTGTAGAAGAATTCAAACAGAATATTTAAATTCACTGAGAATAAGCTTCTGTGTACTGAGAATAAGCTTCTGTTAAGTACACAATAGCTTTTTCTCAGTGAATTTCAAATTTCTTGTTTGAATTCTTCTAGTTGTTTGAATTCTTCAAGTTTTTATGTTTTAATTCTGACCATGACCATCCAAATTGCTGTGTATTTCACGTGTGATCTAATTTGAACCTACTTATATCAATTACACTGATAAAGATCCAAAACCTAGGACCGAAACGCGTTTGTGTCTTCAATGAATTTACATTTTCATACACGACCAACTTGTTTTGCTCGTATCGGCCTTTTTTATTCAATATTAGTAAAAAATCAAATTCTTATTAAAAATAAATATGGATGTGTGCAGCCATTTATTGAGTTTTTATACTTGTTGCACTTTATAATTAATTTATAATTACTTACACTGCAAAAAAGTAATACTTTTATTTATTTATTTATTTATTTTATAAATATTAAAAAAAACATTAATTGTAAATGTAATTTTAACAGTTGTTTTATTGTTATAAGTAAATTTATTCATCAAGAATTATTCCTTAAACGTACACAGATTCAACAATTCGGTCATTTACCGGTTGGTTTACCCTACGGAAATATCTTTCTCCACAATACAATACACGTAATCGTAATTACTTATCTCGAGCCATTTTTTATACATGTGTACCTATATATAGTAGCGTTGTGTGTTTCTTCCGACACACAACGGTCTTGCTATTAACTTATACGATTCAAGAGCAAACTTTTAACCAGAGTATAAGGTCTCTAGATACACTAGAGGAAAGAAGCGAATATAATACACTTTTAACGCAGCCGAGTTACGTCAGAAAAAAAGTACATATACAGTCGTAATGTACGTTCCTAAAATTAACGAGCGCCGTAAAAAGCAACGTCTGAGGGAAGATGTGTGTGTGTGTGTTGTGTCGGAGAAAAATTTCAAGAGGAGGAAAGGGCGCAGCGCATAACCGGCGCATAACCACGGACACCCACGTGGCCCATTTTATACGGTCATTAAGTCGTCCGCCTTGTGCGAGCGGTTCCACCGATTATGCGCCTTCTCTTCTCCTCAATGGATCCTCCGCATCCATATTACAGTCTCGTCGTCGTCTCTCGTCGTAAATAGATTCCTCGTCTCGATTGAGACGGCGATCTTTTTCCCCGTACTGTTTGCACACAATGTCAAGACGCTGATTTATATAAGACTCATTCGCCAATTGGCTCCGAACGATCGCTTGATATTGCGGTCGATTTTATTTCGTTCTTTTTTAGAATCTTCATCTTGTTTTTTTTTTCTTCGAAATTAACCCTTCACGGACAGACGTGGGTCTCCCTCAGACCTACTCAAAAATTGCGATTCTAGAAAAAAATTAGGTTTTCTTTAAACGCTTATATCTTCAA